>JAGSPU010000044.1:0-37295 GCA_019321725.1 Paulownia fortunei | reverse complement strand
ATAAACTTTTTCAAAAATATTTCATAAGTTGTTTATAAGTTTATAAATTATCAAAATATATTTAGTAATTTTATTTTAAAAGAGCTTATAAATAAAAAAAAATATTTGAAAATTTATAAACTTTTAAAATAAGTATCTCCACGCTAACTTATTTTCAAAATAAGATTTTATTTTAATAAATTTTTTTAATTTTATTTTTAAAATATGATCTAATATTTTATAAGTTCTAAAAACATCTTATAAAATATAAAAATTAAGATCTTTTAACTTCACTTTGAATTCACTGATTTATTTAGTTAGAACTTGAGATAGATCTCAATATCTTCCTTTTTTTTCTAAACTCATAAAATATAAATATTTACATCAATATATTAAATACTAATAAATAAATTAATATATAAATAACCTAAACGTTCATGACGTGGCTGACCCCAAATCATGACTTGCCATAAAACTTAACAACTAGGTAACTTCACAACCCAAGCTTCTAAATTAAAATAAGCATTATGAATATCTTCTGTGTGTTCTTCTTTCCATTGTTTTTGCATAATTAATGGAGTCCATATCCTCAAAATATTTTGATTTCCTTTTAGCTGATTATGATCGTAATATCAAAAAAGTCTGGCTATAGATTATTTACATCAAACACATACGCTATTTTTGGTTTTAATATGAAGAAATATTTTCTTTTTTCAACTGGTAAAAATATCAAAATGTTTTGTTTTCCCTCAACTTTTAAGTTTAATTCTGAAATTACGATAATCTTCTGCACTATTTTCAAAAGTCTGCTCCACGTCTTCAAAAAACTTAAATTTTTTAAGGAAAAAAAATATTTATCACATATTTAAGCACATAACCATATTTTTTTTTTATTTTAAATCAAATGTCAAATCAAACTTTACAACTAATAATTGAAACATTTTATTTTCACATAAAAACCAAGTGAATATTGTTCCCATGTTTTAAACTTACTTTCTATGTTGAATCTACGATTGACATTTTTTGCAAACTATAGAAAGTGCCGAATTTGCTATATTACAATATTGAAAATACATTTTTTTACTGACAAATAATTAACAGTTTATAATGATTATGTGCAGATTTGACAATTTTTGCAATGAGATAATCACATAAGGTAGCAATATGTGATTTTGGGCTGATGAGATATCCAGAAAGATTGTGAAGATCAAAGCATAAATCTAGTGGATAAGTAAGGATAGTATCTTATCGATAAGGAGGAAAAAATCCACCAGATAAGGGAAATGATATTGAAGATATATGCAGCAAATCTAGGAGATTTGGAGTTCAAACAAATCCGAGATTTTGGGATTCTAACAATGCTGCATAAGAGGAGTTTCAGGATAAATATTGTAATAAGCATTGCCTCATGGAAACTAATGAAATTTGATATTGTTACACTAGCGAACATTACATTATTCGGGAGAAAATTGTATTTTGAGGGAATTTCAACAGTGGAGATTTCGAAGTCGATGAGAGCCTATTGAACAAGTTCAGGTAATTGGTTCAAGGCAAAACGACAATATTTAAAAAGGAGTCTTTAAATTATTTAAATTTAATTTTTTTGTATTTGTAATTATTTGAGTTAGTGAATTATTCAACATTTTGAGCATGGCCCTTTGAATGTAGGTTATCCGAAGCACATAAAAGTTGCTTGTATCAATTTTTACTTTTTGCTTTATGTTACAACTTAATTAGGTTGATGTTACAATATAATAACTTGACTAATTAAGTTAAAATGGATAAAGCATTAAAACATATCTCAATAATTAGCATCTAAAGCGGGTCACTAACAAGTGTTTGGTGAGATTTTGGGATCGATCTGGTATAAGTGTGGATTACCTATGAGCATATTCTGATCGAATATGTCAACACTCTTAAAAAGATAGGATGATCATTCAATACGGCATGGAGTACGGCATGATGAGAAATATACCATTAACTATGTGCTTTCCATTCTATGACCAGAAACAACAACAACTTTCAAACAAATCAGAGTAATGTTGCTGCTCATGTAGCCACATCACCAAGGTATGTTATAACATTACTACATGATGCAATATGTCTAACTTCAACATCTGGGACAGAAGTGAAGCACTCTAGAAAGACTTAAGCAATACAGATTTTGAAGGGAGCAGTAATGAAGAAGAATCAAGTATTAAATATCTAGTAGATGTACAATGAGATGTTTCAAAAATGACTTAAAGTGTTTAAAATTAAGAAGTCACTAGAAGAATAAATTGTTGTGCTTATCAAAGAAAAAGGAGCAATTTATTGTGTTGTATTGATGTATTGTAAAAGTTATTGGGGGGCAATATTGTTGTATTAGTAAATATGAGGATATGTCATACTGCAACAATTTTCATCAAGTTTTGTCCATCCACACATCATTCCTGCAATTTCAGGACAAAGATGCAACCCCTTTTTGCCCTAAGATTTAGATAGGGTGGTTGCTGATTCCTTGGCCTTTTTAATACAAGTTGTACTACCATATTTTATCCACTCCTTGCTATTTATGCCATACCTTATGATACTAATTATCTTTTCATGTTTCGCTGATAACCGAAATACTGAAAAATATCCAAAAAAGGCATTTTATGCCAAAATTTTGTTGGGTTTTGTCCCCTCAGCCTTCACTTTCAAGAAAGCCTCTTGCTAACAATGGATAGCAGGGTTGATCATGGATTTAAAAAATAAAAAAAATCATCCAAATCACATTATAGTGCCCCATTAATATTGATTTATGATAAAAATTATAATTTGAAATTTTAAACAAAACTCGTGGAGGTATGATGGCGCTTTGAAAACTTAAAAAATTGTAATCGCACTACCCTTTATGTATGTTAAATAGGTAATAAAATTTATTACTTATTACTTATTACTATCAATTGTTCAATAGATTATTGACCAACTCCAATCAAAGTCGAAGCCTTATCTCTCAGGCTTATCTCTCAACATTCTACAATCCTTGTATTATTTAATATTAATTCTTATTATATCTCATTTCATTTCTCTAATATAATTTGCACTAAATATTTTGTAATTTTAAAAATTTAGTCCTTATATTTCTATTTGAAAGCACTTTATTGTTATTATTCGGTTATCTTTTTATGTCAATATAAATTTTTACTAATATTCTAAAAATTAATTTTTTACAATTATGTGAATTTTTTTTTGTTGATTAAAAATGTCAAGCCACTTGCATCCTTCCTAAACCACACCTTTAATTTTAAATAACAAAATTATAATTTAAAATTAATATTTAGTAAAATCACATATGCAATAATTTAATTTAAAATCAGTAAAAAAAAAAAAAATTAAATTGAACCATGATCACTCGTACAGAACACCAACTTGTGTATTATGATACACGACTTAACCGAAATCAGGATCTTTTTCTCTTTTTTCTTTTTTTGGCCCTCACGTTGAATGACATTATTATTAATTGTGATAACAAAAGGAGGGGAAAGATTAAAAGCCATGAGCAAAAAATGTCATCGTTTATCATTATTTTTCTTTAAGTAAAATGACATCGTTTATCATTGTATTTCTTTAAGTTGTCTACCTGTCTCTTTTCTGTTTTACTATTAATTTGTTTTTAGACCTTATAAAAAATGAGCAACATGATGAGAATTAACATAACTGTACCTAAATTAACGGAAGAATTAATACAATAAGATAAGCTCTGAAATGATAAATATTTTGAGACCAAAAAAATAATAAGAAAATTGAAAAACAAGGAGGTAAACAGAACATAATTATCAATTCAATAAAGTAAAAGTTACCTTAATACAACATTTTACCTATATGAAAAGAACAAAACCAAAAATCACGTGGTTTGTCACAAATCCATATATACTCCATTACAACAAAATTAGCTAATATTTTAAAAAAAGAATTTTTTTAAACTTGATTTAAAATGTAAATTAATCAAGCTCAAATAAATTTCTAATAATCGATTTTGAATTAAAAATTAAAAAAACAAAAATCGAGTTCATTTTTCAATCCTAAATTTATTTTTATATTGAATTTTGTATTTGACTTTTTTGGACAATGGGTGAATGTTTATTTATTTTTAAGTAGTAATTATTAAGTTTGATTATTGAATTAATCATGGTTTTCTTCTTGCTTTGGATAGTAAAAGGATGTAAAAGGCGAAAATTTGGTTTGAGTGCTTTAAGTTCAGAATAAACCTCGAATTCATGATTGAGGTGTTATTAGGTTGTTTGATTTTTCCTACAAAATAAGAAATTCGAATTTAATAAATTTATTTTTAAATCATTCTAGTAAAATTACATGCCGATTAAGTGAAAAAAAATAATTTTTAATGGCCACCTAATTGGTTTAGTTCCACTTATCAGAATATGACCAAAAAAAGAAAGAAAAATTATAATTTCTATACCGCTAATTTATTTATTTTTTTAAAAAAGGGCATAACAGACACTTTAACAATAAATAACTTCATATATAACAAAATTTTTGAGATAAATAAAAAGAGAATACCAATTATTTTACAAGCGTTCAGTTGTCAATTATGAGTATTATATTATATGTATTCGTCTGAAATATTCAAGGTAGGTAGTTAGGTACCTTTAATTTTGAAATTTTTGCCATAGACTTTTGTAGACTAACTCTAGGCGTAAAAATAATTAAAAAAAAATATAACTAGAAATAGCTCCATTAATACTTGAATTAAATTTGGGCAGCTCCAAATCTTAGTCCCAAGTCCATCAAAAAAACATGAGTAGAAATGCATGGTTGGGTATAGTGATTTTTCAAAATAATAATAATAATAATAATAATAATATCAAATTCATGGTTTTAAATTATTCAATATAGAAACCTAACTTTTTAATATTGGTATCACCTACTTTGATTTTGAGTGGTCCTAACAAAGAGGAATTCCTTTTATCGGTAATTACTCCACTTTCCTCCTTTTTATCAAGTGATCATACTAGATATATAAATAGTCATGCATAATTATGAGATGAGATCCTTACGAATAGATTAAGAGAATGTTTAGAATTATTATTCATTTTTTTTTATTTTTCTAATCAAAGAAATAATTAAAAAATAAAACAATAGGTACAAAAGTGAGTAATAAACCCATTAGAGACTCGTACGATTCAATTCTATTTTATTTGTTCGAGATTAATTGTGTCGTAACTTTATAATTCGGGATTATATTTTATCTTTGCATGAATTGCATTATTGATATTAACCAAAAAAAAAAAAAAAGTAGGTACAACTCGTCGGTGAACAACCAACTATCATACTATAAAAATTGAGTAAATTCGATCTATAGATAAGGACCTCCAAAAATAATCTATTAAATTCATCAAATTGTTGGAAAGGATTAAAACAACTAGTTATTAATAGAATTTCTTATCAGCTCTCAGTAAGATATTCGTTTGGCCCAGGACTTCTAAACTCATGTAGTAAAACTAGTTTCAGTATGGGAATTGTACGGTTTGTGGTGCATCCATACACTATCATTCGTTTACTAATCGAAGTTATTTATTATTTCTTAGGCATATTGAAATGTTGTTATATTAGTTTATATATATTTTCATTATGTCTACCTCACTCTTTTGTATTCTACTAATAATTTATTTTAGACCTTATCAAAGTTTGAGAAAAATAATAAGCATTAAACAATAAATAAACCTAAATTAGTTTAAAAAAATTAAAAAAATAAGATAGCCTCTAAAATGATAAATATCAGAGACCAAAAAGTTCTAAATCAAGATAATACAATTATCAAATCAAAATAAAATTTACCATATTGTTGTTTACTTATTATGTGAATTTATTTATACACATGTTAATACTTAATACGATAATATAAATTATAAAAATAATAACTTGGACGTAGTGAGATTTTTTAATAATATGATAAGAACAAAATCAAAATCACTTCTTTACGAGGTACCTTATTCCATCGTACCACAACTTGCTAATTTGTACAGAATGTAGATTTTGTTTATCCGCACTGTTGTGCAATCATTAAAATTATATTAAATACCATAAATACCCCTAACTAAGAAGATAAAAGAAAAATTGATTACAAAATAAGCCAAACAACTTCATATCCCATTTTTTTTGTAATGCCCTTACGTAAAGTATCCATAGGTAAAAATGCTATAATCCAAATAAAATCGTTCTAAAATGAATGCATCCATTGTTCCATTACACACACACACACACACATATATATATATATAATGTGAAAAAAAATATTGTATATCCCTATAGAACTCCACCTTAAATTCACAGATTTATTGAGTTGCGACTTATGATAGATCTTAACACATTCTATTAGGGGAACAGAGGAATATATATTATTCAATAAATTAAAAAAATTAAAGTAATAAAATATTTCTATTTACATCAATATATCAAATCTTTCATGTGTTCTTTTTTTCCTTGTTTTTGCATAGTTAATGGCGTGCATATCTTTAAGATGTAATTGTTGGAGATATTGCCACTTAATGATTATTTTTATTTTCAAAATATTTTTTTTAATTTATTTTTAATATATTATATTTTTCAATATATTCTCCTCAAAATAAAAAATAAATCCAAACATTCCATTTACTTTTTTTGGGAAAGTTAATGTGTGTGTGGGGGGTGGGGTGGGGGGGGGTTGTAATTTTCTAATAATTTCACGACAAAAGGTACAACCCCTTATCGCCTTAAGATTTAGAGAGGGTGGTTGCTGATTCTTTGGCCTTTTCCCACTAGTGGTACTACCACATTTTTATCAACTCCTTGTTTTTTTGGCTATACCTTATGATAATCATCACCATTTCATATTCCGTTAACATTTGGAACATTGAAAAATATCCAAAAAAGTATTTTGAAAATCGATCTAATTCTAGCTTTGTTTCTTCCGTTTAAATTAGGAAAGGACGTGGCCGATGAAGAGTAATGGGGTGTAAGATGAAAAAAAAAAAAAACCTACATGGGTTTGGAGAAGGAGAAATGCTGTAAGATTGAATATTTATTACAGTCGTTAACATTTAATTATTCATATATTTTGATTTTGTTTAGCTGATTGTGATCGAAATACCAAAAAAGTCCTAGTTATACAGTATTTACATCAATCAGATAGGCTATGTTTCGTTTTAATTTTAAAAGATATATTATTTTTTTAGCCAGTAAAAATATCAAAATGTGTTTATTTTTCCTCATTTCTTTGAGTCTGAGTAGAAAATACAATAATTTTCTACTCTATTTTCAAAAGTCTACTTCATATCTTAAAAAAACTCACTCTTTTGTTAGAGAACAGAAAAAACTCATTATCATATATTTGATCACACAAACCATATGTATTTTTTTTATATTATCTCATTTTAAATAGAATTTGTGAATAATAATCCAAACATTTTGATCACATAAAAACCAAGAGAGTATTATTTCCAAAATTTACTTCCTAAAATGAATCCATTATCTAAAATCAAATCTGCTGTCCTTTTCATCTTCTCTATTTCTAAATAATAAAAAGTAAAAAAAAAAAAGAAGAAGAAAGAAACAAAGGAAATAATTGAGGGATCGCTCCATGGATGTCAAAACTGTGGGCAACCAACAATACTTGGTAATATATATGTATAATATTTCTATCACTATTGCTGAGGAATATACTTCTAATACAGCCAACGTTTTTAAACTCGACCGACAATCGGTAATTGAACTGGACAAAAAACTGATTAAGTCGGTCACTAATCTAATCAGATCGGTTGGCTCAGTTTCAAAAATCGATTTGACTCTAATGAATATATATAGCTTTTATTTATGAGTTCAATAATACATAATTAATGTTTTAGACATTAATATAAGAAGAAAAATGATAAATATACTCTTCATTATATTTGATTTTTTTTTATTTATGCATCAAGTACTTAAAGCTAAAGAGTTATACCAAAACATGAAATGTAGCTTAAATATCTTATATAAAAAAAAAAATCTAAGTTATGCAAGAGTGCTATTGGAAAAGATGCACTAAAAGTTGGTCACCGTGGAATACTCTCCCATATCCTAAATTCCAAATTTCCTCCGCATAATTACTTCTTCAATCATGAATAATTGCGTTCGTAAACTCCATTCGTATGAGAAAAGCAAAACCCAGTGTCACTGAAGTAAAGATTTGGCAAGCCATTGAAGTATAGACCTGAACATCTCGGTTTTATTCACCGCAAACGTTTTACAGACATGTGGTTACCTTCCAAGAAAATTTATAGAACAACACACACACACACACAGAGCAAGCAGCCATGTACGCTTTGATGAAGCAAGCCTGCAAACTGAGAGAACCGGTTCATTTGGTCAAACGGTTCACGTGGTTTTGCCAGTATTTTACCAGCTCGATACGGTTTTCTTTTTTTCTCTTCTTTTTTTTTTCCTCCCAACCCACTTTTAGAATGAAACCAGACCAGCCTTACCGTTCACAATTTAACCTGCCGGTCCACTTTGATTTTGAAAACATTGAATACAGCAGGTTTTGTCATTCGGGCATATGAAGTCAAAGCAAATTTGCGGACTGATAGCTAAAACAAAAGTTGCTATAGCAAAGTGAAATTCTTTGATGGAAGGATGCAACATTCACAGTCCATCCAACATCATTGAATCAGGAGGGCGTGGATGGCAAAAAATACCACCTCTAAAATCCAATAACCAGCAATTGATCGGGTGCAATGCACATTTAAACATCACAATGCTGATCTGCTTCAAGATTGGCTCAATTTATGGCACACCACTAGCAGCAGTAATAGTATCAGAGCTCTGCAAATTTTCTGGTTCTTTTGGGATACATCACAGCTCTATAACTAGACTAAGGTAAGTAGAAGCCACCAAAGACAGGTGTTTATTCCTTACATTTTTCATCCGCTAACAGCAGATGAAAAGTATAAATTTTGACGTAGAATATAAGGGCCAGGATAATGCAGTAAACCAGAATTGACCCTTCTACAGTTCCATCATCATTAACATTCATTCATATAGAAATCAGGGCAGCTCAGACAAGGTTGCTAAGTTAACTAAGAATACAACCAGAAAATGTTGGTATAACAGATTTTGTGAATATCAGAGAGTAATGTCTATGAGTTGACAGGTTTGCCATTTAATTTAGGGAAAGGGTCTTGTTTGCTTAAAACCACCACTTTACTTTTGTGAGCAAAATACCCTTTCACAAGGTTCTTGTAAATCAGAATGGACATTATGCACTCAACCTGCACAAAACAAAACATCATATGTTGCACGCAAAAGAATATGAAAAAGTGGAGTAAAATGAGGTTCTGTGGGCAGCTTTCATCTCAGGCATCAAATATTTTCTTTAAATTGTCATTTCCCCTCATTAAGCTAGCTAGCAGTAGCACGAAAAATACCCCTACCAAAAAATGCACTTCTTTTTCCAAAGAATATGGAGATAATGAAATTTCCTATTCTGTGGTACTTTTTTTCCAAGGAAAGAAAAAAGGATATTTTTTTGATAGGGACATTTTTAGGCAAGCCAAAATGATGTACAATCTTCATTTTCTTTTAATGAATTACAACTGTTTGTGGTATTAGTCATGTTAAAATATCCTACCAAAAAATGCCTTTTCCCCCGCAAAATAGGTAAATACTCCAGGATGGGGTCTATCAAGAAATGCCGTTTTTTCCCCAGAATATATAAATACCACATTATAGGTTAATGTCCCAGAATAGGGAACTAGTCTGGACAAAAAAAAATGGTGTTTGTTAGTAGGGGTATATTTTAAAAATACCCCTACAATATCAGCGCGCCTCCAGGGGGAAAAAAAATCCATTAGTAATGGATATAAATACCAAAATAGGGAAATCCCCCAGAATAGGAAAATGATGTTTCCCTATTTAGTGGTATTTATTTTTCTTCCCCAAAATAGGTAAATAAGGAAATACCCCAGAATAGGGAAATGACGATAACAAATGGAGAAATCTAATGATAAAAATAGAGAATATTATTTTATTTTTCACTTGATTTCTTGTAATCATCATATTTTGGTTTTTTTAGTCCAAATAATTTCTTTAGTAAAGTTCTAGTAGTAAATTAGTAATCAGTATAAATGACCTTATGCAATTGATAACTTATTTGCAATAAATATGGCTAATAAAATATTAAACACCGCCAAAATCATTGCATAACTTGTAAATTTTGATTAAATAAGCAATTAAAATGTTTTAATGCAGTGAATGCGAAAAGAAATCGATTAACATGTACAAACAATTAATAAAGTATTTAAAAGAACTGAAGTTATTGAATAAGTAAAACCTAAGTAGCAATTTAACAAAGATAATTCTTATTATACAAACTATGATTATCTAAATTCAGGGCTGCAGTAATATTTCTCTTATTTGACCTTTACAGTTCAAGATGTTTTTTCTTACTTAATTTCATGGAATTCCTAGCTTTTTTCTACTAAAAATCTCCAAGTTTATCTCCCTCTCACTCAAAATTAAATTTGGATGTTGATGTTATATTCCTTCTTCTCTTTAGCCAATAAAATATTAGCAATAGGATGAAGTCATGCGTAAAAGAGCAATAGTATTTTCTGAATATCTTTTTATGTTGTTTAGATTGTGAGTTATATTCAGAGATTTAAGATTAAACCATATCAATTGAGATCAGATTTCAAGTAAAAATTCATAAAAATAAAACTTGAAACAACAAAAAAAAGGCACTTACTAAATGTAAATATATTCTTGGAACTCTTATACAATGTCAGCCGTAACTCATAAGGACCAAAATAGTAACAGTTCTGAACTGATTTTCGTAGCCCAAAACGAATTTATATAAACTAGTGAATTCGGGTTTTATATGAGGATGATTGTGAATTCAGGGGATTGGCGTCTGTTATTGATTGAGAATACTTGTTTTCCACATATTTGTTCAACCATTATTTATAAAATTGGAAGAATGCAGATTCTCCATGTATATGTGTGTGTATATATTTATATTATGTACCTTAAAAAAACAAATATTCAAATTTTAATCCACATGGTTAATAAACTTTTTCTTTTTCAACTCAAAAGAAAAACATTATAAAAGCGGTTGTCTTTATCCTAAATAATCCTGTTTTTTTTTTTTTGCTTACATTTGTTAAATATTCATAAATCATCTAGAATGCTTTTAGTCTAAAAATCATAAGTATTGAGTTCAAAATCATTATACTAAGTTGACGCCTATTTGGTTAGATTATTTTCTTTTGAAAAAAGTGACCCAAATAGAGTCAGGTTAGTCAATGCCCCACTGAAGCCATATTATTCGAAAAGGGAGAATTATGAGGAAAAATTACCTCATCAACATCCATGTCCATCTCAAGCCATTTCAGTGCTTTAACAATAACATCTAGCTTGATCTGGTGAGCTTTACTTGGATCCTTCTGCTTTTGGATGATATAGCTGCGACAGGTACAAATTAGACAATTAATCTGGATACTAGGCTCAGCTAACATAAATAGAGGACCACTTAACATCGCCACTTACATTTTCTTAACTAATCGTTGGTAAACTTGGAGTTCTAACTTCTCCAGAACAAGGTATACACCTGACCTTAAGAACCTGATGATGATGTAGGGGGATCAATGATCATTTTTTTTATTTTTTTTTTGGAAATTAATTATCTTATAAAACTATGTACCAGAAAAAAGCATTGGTACCTGTCCTCGTGTTCCTGAAGGGCATGTCTTAGAAGTCGAAGATCACCTCTTTTAAGAGCAAGCAAAACATCACTATACTGCAAAAAAGAGATAAAAGGACATCATCTTACTTCTTTGTCAAAGATGAGGTGCAAGTTTTGTTTCAATGCATGGGCACACAAGAATACATGCACTTACACACATACAAGCTAATAAAAGCTTCTTCAGACAAAAGATATCAAATTAGGCAGTATTTCCAAGTAAGTTATGTTTAAAGGGAATGCAGCTCCATTTGTTCCTTAATCCATTAATGGACTCCAGTATTTCTCTATACAAAGGAGAAAAAAAAGAGTTCATTTTCTGAAGTTGGTAGGTAAAATTTTCCCTTATTGCAGAACTTTATATCATCTGATACATCTGTTGCTTCAGAGGATTGAATAAAAACTGATCCTAACCATGCTTCCTTAGAAGCTCATGGACTCCTGGAATAATATTAGTATTAATAAAGAGAAGTTAATCTTACTGAATATTTAGGCTATGTTTGGTTTCTGTCCAGTTTTAGTTCCATCAGTTTTAGTATTTTCCGGAAATGAAACCATAACATTCAAACACTGAATCCTCCAAAAATACATTTTCATCCATTTCCAAAATATTATAAAAAATCCACATCATTATTATATATACATATACTATATACATATTCAAATCATCTTAATAATATATATATATATATATATTTACATCATCCAATTATTATATTAATTTACAAACAATACATAATAACATATAACAATGATGTGACATCACTAATCACACAAAATTACATAATTACAGTAGGAACTATCTACCTTTAAACTAAAACCAAATATACCTCACAATTCCCCATATATTTTCACACAGTAAATCTCGGAAACACTGGGATTAAAACCGAACTAACTCCAAACAAAGCCTTAATATCTTAACATTGGGAAGTTGTCACTAACATATGTTGCAAGGTTTTTCCCCATAAAAGGCCAAAATTGTTTGGGCATCCTTTTTGGAAAATGAGCATTTTTATTATTTGCTCATTTTAGGAGACCAGCAACTATTACCATTTGCACATACTCAACTACGGTAAAGTTTCAGCTTTTACTCCCATATAAACAAGTTTCCTGTCTCCCCTAAGCCATACACACCAGACAAACACATACCTACATACATACGCATATGTATATGTGTGTGCATGTGTATGTATATGTAGTTTTATTTAGGATAAAATTCAATATGTAGGGCTACATATAAAAATGGTCTGCATACAGATCATACCTCATTTAAGTTAAACTTCTCGAGAAGCAATGTTCTAGGTAAGATGCCTATTGAGAGCTTCACAGGTATCAGATATTTTAATATCATCCTATTAGAACGAGAATAGAGGGTTAGTGAGACAGTACACCGAGACCCATCATCAGTCTCTACCTCAAAGTCAAAACTATAGAATGAAACACAATTTTTTAAATCAGGATTTTGCAGATAATATACCAAGCTGAACACGATATTACGCATCAACACCACTTCTCAAATTTCAAAACATAAAGGTTGATGTGAAGCTAACAAAAAGGAAAATCTCTCGAAGTGACAGTAAACTGATGAAACACAGTACTTCTCAAATTTCAAAACATAAAGGTTGATGTGAAGCTAACAAAAAGGAAAAGCTTTCAAAGTGACAGTAAACTCATGAAACACAGTAGACAACACGAACCTAGGAACGCCATAATTATGAACTACAGATTGTAGCTCACCACATTTAGGAAGTGCATCTTGCTTTAAAGAAATCAAATTGGGCAATGCTTTAGGATATCCCAAATTTGGTCAGACTCAGATTTGTGAATAACAAACAAATGAGAAGAAAAGCATGCCGTGTCCAGACCTTATGTTTACTTCTTTCTTTGCATCGCAATGTGTCAACGCATATGATAATTTGTGGTCAGCAGCTGGAAAGTTTTCATTGTACACCTCCAAACGACCAGTGTAATACATGTAAGTGACCTTATCCCTGACTGGAAACTCCTCAAAGTCAAAAATCCTAGCAGTTTCAATACTCCTTATCACACTGCGACATAGGTGGACTGTCCCCAGCTTGAAATAAATTTTAAAAAGTTGGCATGTAACGTATAAAGCTCCCACACGTTTTGGCCCTTTTCCAGCAAGAACCCCAAACATTTTCATGAGGAAAGAACCAGCACCTTTCAGTTTCTCCGGGGTTTTCCCTATTGAAGCCAACTCTATATCAGCCTTCAAATGCAACAACATAAATCAGTTGACTTTTTGCGAGTCTTTTTTCATTGTATGCACATTAATTGTCCAGAAGGACAAGGAGAGGAATTCATGTACATCTTACCCTCTCTGCAAGAATCCTAATTTCATATGCAATCACATACAATGCTTCCAAAGCCCATGCTGATTCCCAATTTCGAAATTCCTGAATAAAAGCACTACAATTCTCCATCCTTAGGATTAAAATTCTCCATAATTACGATTACAATTTACCATACAACAACTTCATTTAAAAACGACATACTTGGATGCTTTTTCAAACGCCACGTAAGACTCCACCAAATTTCTTAGCCGATAACTCTGCAAGGCACGAAATATAGGAACTAGAATGTCCGCATACTGAGAATATTTTTCAGATTGCCTAATAACTCTGTTAGCATCCTGTAGATATAAACAGCAAAGTCAAAGACCTATAAGAATTGAGAAGCCATAGTTTCATTAAGGAAATCTCCAAAACATATAGTATCAAAAGATATATGTGAAGAAAGACACATAATGTAAATACAGATGTATATGTCAACAAAAATTGAAGCAAAATTGAATACAAAAGCTTTGAATCATGAAACAAGTTTATATTTTGAAGATATTTTGAAATGCTCTTTTCCAATTCGCCATGAAACAGCACCATAATGAATAGAATCCATATGATGGCATCATTATAATGTAACACAAATTAGACCACCAAATGACAATTGAAAACATAAAACTCAACCTGATCTCACATTTAATCAGTGAAAAAGATACACATGTTAGATTACTGTCCGGTGAGCCAATTTCATTAGCCATTTTTATGCTTTTGTAAAAATAATCTTATTTAGATTCATATCAATAAAATGGCATTTCTTCATCTTTATTTCTGTATTATTAAATTTAGATCAAGTCCTTACACCATACATAGTTACGGGACTTGGTCGCGTATATGATAGCAATTATAAAATATGTCTCTATGGCTCATGCTTTGGTGAGGATCATTGAAAGGGAACATTAATGAATCCAATAAGATTTGCACCTACAATGCAGACTCTTAAGGTATTATAGACTCTTAAGGAGGACACCATGTTCTATAGGCATCAATGTTGTGACACTAGTGCATGTATGCATGTACTTGTTAGGGAATAAGTATAGTAATAATCCGCCCAAAAATTCTTAAATGAAATGTTGTCAAATGAAAATTTTCTCATTAAGATATTGCTTAAATTAGTCTTTAGACTTGAGGTACCATTGTAACCTTGTGCATGACATATTGCAATTTGATTTAATTTCCAATTGCATGATAATCAAAGAATGTTTTGAGTATAATATCTTCATATATGAAGGTTAATGAGTAACCAACAAAAGATCCGTTACTTATCTGAATAGGTGACTTGACTCTAGAAATCTTTGACCAAAGTTGGATAAAAATTAAAAAAGAGTTTCCTAATTTTATCATCGAATCAAGTACCTAAGATTTTATCTAATACGATTACGACTAATAATCTATAAACTAGGCTCAATCAAGACATTAATTGATGGAAGGACCATATTTGCATGGTATTCGTAATTGAAAAGGTTCGTTGCTTCACCTATGATCTAGGTCTTCGTAGTGTCTTGTTAGACACTACCCATGATTTGTGGATTTCTGGAATTAATATGTTAATTATAATATAATTATTTAATTGGATTAATTATTCCAAATAATTATTGTTCACTTAAATTACAAGAGTTGTGAGCCCACTTGTCACATTTAGGGCCCACGGGGTGGGGGCCTAGAAGCCAAACCCCACAGGAGGGGCTCCGCTAACAACTACTTTGTATTTGTCCTCGTTTTGCGAAAATTGTTAACCCAAGTTGTTAGAGGAGTCCATTATACACACTTATAAACCACTTCAAATATCCTCACATAACCAATGTGGATATCACACAATTACTAACTTATTGGTGAACTGAATGGGTCACACACTAACTTGGACAAAGTCCATTCTTTCCTAGGCATTAATCCAAGTGTTAGATTAAATTAATTAATGTGATTAATTAATATGGCTTAAATTAATTCAAGTGAATTAATTCAATTAATTGATGGGACTTAATTGAACCTAATTGGCTAGGAAGGCTAATTAGAAGTTATCAACTGATTAGATCATTATGAACTTAATTAATTCATGTGATAAATTGATTTATTAATGGGATCAATTGGAGTGGGCCTAATTTATTAATCAAGTTCAAGCCCATTAGGTGTGGGCTTGTATGAAGTTCATTTAGAAATTAGATTGGGAATCAAATTTTTACATGTGACAGGATTATAATGTGATCACATAGAGTGAACATAAGTGTTTGTGCTAGGAGTAGGAGTTGGAGATAAGATAAGAATAAGAATCCTATTAGGATAGGAAGCAAGAAGAAAGTTGTTTCTCCTAGCTTAAGAAAACCTTCTTTGATCGCGAATGGACTTAGAGGGGTAAGCGTGGACTTAGAGGGTAAATTCTAAGCGAATCATTTCCACTTAGAGGAGACTTAGAGGGGTATACTCTAAGGGGAATCATTTCCATTGAGAGGGGTTTGATTTCGTACTTGGTGATACAATCACGGTGAGATAAACGATCCAAGATGGTTCCGAAATTTGTATTTATTTATATGTAATGTAATTATGTTTCAATTGTTGAAAATTTTCAAATTTCGCTGTAAACCCAACAAAACATCCTCTAATGTGCTTCGAAATTGAAGGAAAACCAATCCTAACCAGACAATATCCCAATTTCAGCATATTTTACAGCATAATACCGCTTCCTATTCTTTCCAACCACACTATTGAACTATTTGCAGCTGTGCAAATGCACTAAAACATCCAGCTTCAATACCAAATCACTCAAACTAATGCACAACTGCACTTAATTAACACAGAGCCACATTCAAAGACGTGAACTTTCCAGAAAGCTCCAACTTTTATGAGTTCTAATAAGGACTTTTAAGTGTGTTAATGGGAAAATGCAATAGAGGAAAAAGGAAACCTGGAAGGTGTTGAGAGCGTCGGCAAGGGAGAGCAGGACGGCCGAGTCGGAGGAGACGGAGAGCAGGCGGCTGAGGGATTTCCCGTCTTGATACGAGACGGCGTCGGAGAAGCGTGTAAGGTACTCGGTGATTCGCCGGTGAGCTTCTCCCATGCTTATATATGCCGCCATTTTAGCCGCCACTGAAGAAGGTTGGCAACAATTTCACTCGCCGGTGCTTCGTAAGACGGGGGAAAATGATACGACGACGACGTCGTCTCCAAGGAAGCGGGCCGCGGGGGTTTAGGTTTTGGGGATCTTTTATGGAGCGGGTGCGGGTTATTTGGGATTGTTTTTTGAGCGGGTGCGGGTTGTTGGGCTTCGATTGACCCACTAATAACGGGCTGTTGCGGAAAGAAAGCAAAAAAATAAATTTATTTATTTATTTATTTATTTTATATGGATATGTATGTAACGCTTTCTCAAGTTCTCAACATGATGATGTACAGTTTTTGTCTGATGTGGGTGTGATATATATTATATTGCTTTAGTTCCAATATACTGATATTTGTTCTTTGATGTGGTCCTCGAACTTTTTTTAATTTTTTAGAATATTGAATTTTTGTGGTTCTTTCTCATTAGAGAATAATCGCAACAGGGACTCATGTTTGCAATATAAATAAATGGTTATAAGTTTCTAGAGTTGTCCCAAATATAATTCTCTAACGCTCAAGTCAATAATAGAACGAGAGATAATAGATAAAAGATTAAAAGTTGTAAATAGCTTTTTTTTTATCAAATGGTGTGGAAATGGTATTTATAGGTGTTTATTATGAAATTTAGGTCCTATGGACCCTTTGCTTAACTTAGGCATAGTGGGCCTATTTGTGCTCCGTTTGACTAGAATTTAATATTTGTGAGTTTAGTCAAATTATACCCATCATATAGCCTTCCAACTTCCGGGCGGGCTAATGCGAGCATAGTTCGGTTAGAAGTTAGTAATTCTAGTAGGACTACTGACTTTTTATTTTTTGGATGAAACAGGCGTTTCGGGCGAGGCCATCCTGGTGAGGCCTTCCAGGCGAGGCCATCCGGGCGAGGCCAACTCGGCAAGAGGCCATCTGAGTGAGGTCATCCAGCTGAGAAAGTTTTGACTCCATCTCACCTTTTGACCTCGTCTATTGAGAAGTTTTGATTTTTTAACTTTCATCATTACATTTATCAATTTCTAGTTAGAATGGTTTTCATTTATTTTATGAAGGAAAATAAATTTTGCAAAATGAGTTTGATATTAGTCGATAACCTCAAGGAAGGAGTTTGTGATCTCCGAGGCCAACTACAACTTTATTGGCCTCAAGAGAGTCGTTCTCATTTTCAAGGCTTGACTTTAATTGATAACCTCGAGGAGTTCGTGATCTTTGGAGCCAACTATAGTTTTCATGGCCTCAGGAGAGCCACATTAACTGTCGGGGCTATGCTACTTTACATGTTGATTATTGAACCTCAACCGAAGCCTATGATTTTGGAGGGCTCTTACTCTTCTCTTATTTAAGAATTTTCTAACTTGTTATACAATGCAATAATCGATGCTTTCACACTGTGGTTACTGGAATAGAAAATATATATTCATTCCCCTCATGATAAAATTGATGTAAAAATAAATTGCATAAATAATTTTACATATTTGGTTTCATGAGAGAGATTTTTGCACCCTTATTATAACAACTAATTTTTTTCAAATCGATAGTGTTTGTTGGAGCAGTTTGCTCATCATTATCTTTGTTGTCGACTCTCTTCCATCCTTCTCAAGGTGTTGGCGTAGCATTCATGAGTCATCCTAAGGTCGCTCATATCATCTTTTATCCCGTCGGAAGTTGAGAACTTCATCTTTGTGTAGTTTCCTTGATCAGGACATAGAGTTAGTTGTAGTGCGGAGTTAGTTGATGCCTTCAATCAAAGCATTGATTCTTTGTAACATGATACTAAGCTAGCTAACGTCATTCGTTAAGTCTGTTGATTAGGATATGGTGACGGTTTAATCCCTTATTTATCTTCCTCTTAGGGTTGTACCAGTTATCATTTGTCTTTACTTCTATTGTCATCTTAACTTTATATATTCTTGAAGTTGGAACCTCCTATTTCTTGAATAACTAAAATGATGACGTTTCCATGAAAGATCGTATGTGAGTAGCTCGGTTTAAAAATTCCTATTTATTGTGAAGCCTTATTATCTCTATTTGATCCTCACCTTGGTAGATATTTAGATTTCTACAAGGAAACATGGCAGACAATGCCTTCTTTATTACTCGCAGGATAATCTTTCTAAGGGATATGCTGAGTTTTACTTCATACGAGTGTACTCTAAAAAGAGGCTCTTGCTTTTGTAATGGATTATGTATTAAGATGAGGCATTTTTCGCTTCATAGAAGGTGTTGTCGCCAACAAGAGGAGTGTGCTTTAGTGGGGCACTTCTCAGTGGACTTCAAGAGTGTGTTCTAAGTGGAGGTGTTTATCGATAAACTTGAGGAAGACTCCTTTAGGGAAGATGTCTGCCGTTATACTGGAAAAGGTATTTTTAGGGGTACATTTTCTCACCAGATCAACACTTGGGTAGTTTTTGTTGTTGCTTCCACCTTTACTTAGATCTCCTCCTCAGGAACTTTTTTTACTTCTGTCTTTCTTTATTAGAGATCGGGTAGCCTCTCAGTGCTCGCTCCAAGTTAATGTTGGCTACTTATCAGAGGGACATCGTTTCTCTACTTTGACGATAACTCCCGTGAGGATATGTATTCCACCAAATGGCCATCGATGTTGAGTAATGTTGCGGGTTGTGCTGTATGGGACTTCTCCACTTCAGCTTCCACCGTATATCATCAATAGAATAAAGATACTCGTTGCTACTTTGGTGTACAAACTTCTCTTCTTCTTGACTATCACATTGGCTTGGTATTTTCATCTCGATTTTTTAGAAAGGGACTTAGCTGCTAGCTTCCAGCTTCCTCTCAGTTGTCATCATTCTTATTTCATAGTTCTCCCTGTTTGGGCTCTTCTCGCCTCATATTGTTCTCTGGATGTTGGGGAAGAACCTTGGTGTTGTTAGGATAGAGGCTACTAAAATCGTTAAGATAAAAGCTTTTAACTCTTGAGACCTTGTGGATAGATGCTTCTAAATTCGTTGGGGTGTGAACTCCCGAGGCTATAAGGATAAACACTCCTAACTTCAAAAGTCATTAGGTGAGCTTTTGAAGCAGTGAGGGTATGAGTTTCCAATAGTGCAAGCTCCTTAGGCTGCGAGGGCGTAGGGTCATGATAACACGAATGCACAATGGTGTTAGGATGCAAAGGCACAAAAACGCGAAGATGCGAGGCATAATGGTACGATGATGCAAGGACATGAAGGCACTAGGAGAAGAGAATGCAAAGGCACAAAGTGCAAGCTTCTAGTGCGCGCGAGGGTGGATGCTCTTGGAAGTTACAGGGCACTGGCTCCTAACTTCACGAAGCTTTTTCTCGGCATAGTGGATTATCGCTCTTGTTGTCGCTCCTATTAAGGCATTTTCTGTTTACACTAAGGGATCCTCTTAGGTGCTCTGCAATACTGTCACTCAACTGACATTTCCATCGTGAAGGTGATGAATCATGTTGATATGTGAGTCTTTCACGGTTGTTGATCCATTAGGTTGTTGCTAGGCTTTTCCTCATGATGGAAGTTTACGGTAAGTTATTTGGATCTCATTCCTTCTTGCTAACTTTTTCCTGTTTGCTAACTTTTTATATGTGTATATCTTCTTGTGGGGGAGAGACTTTGCTGAAAAATTCTTCTTAAGTTCTGAGGCTTTTCTTACTGGCTCTTTGCTCGAGGGGCGCAGGATTCTACTAGGGCAGAAACTTTTGAGATTGCTGTGACAGAAGCTCCTGAATTCTCTTAATAATGTTGGGGTGGAAGCTTATGCAACAGTTGGTCTACTCCGCTTCTATTAACTACTTTCTCTTGAGGAATGCCTTCAGCATTGGCTTCTCTAGCTGTGGATCTTGTTAACATTCTCAATGTTGAGGCAATGAGTTCTCATAGACGGCGCCAAAATAATGTAGTCCAATCATGGATCTTTTTGAATCTTTTTGAATCGAATCCTCATGGTTCTTCCTCATTAGGGAATAATCACAATAGAGGTTCTTGCCTGCAACACAAATAAATGGTTAGGGATCCTTGGGGTTGTCCCGTGGATAACCCTCTGACGCTCAAATCAATAATAGAATGACAGATAATAAATAAAAGACTGAAAATTGTAAATATCCAATGTAAATAGCATTTTTTTTGTCAAATGGTGTGGATATGGTATTTATAGGTGTTTATTACGAGATTTGGGTCCAATGAGCCCTTTGTTTATCTTAGGCTTAGTGGACCTATTTGCGCTTCATTGATCTAGAATTTAATATTTATGGGCTTAGTCAAATTATGCCTATCATTTTCCTTTACGTGGAGATTAAGTTAATATCAAAATAGAAATATGCATACTTTAGAAAAGTATTAGGATATGCATGTAGACAAAAAAAAATTATTGTTAATAATGTATCGGCATGTATAGTTACTTATTAATTTTATATTTTTATTTATTTTTGAAATCTTTATCGACTTTTAAGATTAGATAAGATATTAATTGATAGTCCAATCAAATATTACTATGGATTAAATTGCTATATTTTAGCAATTTAAATAATATCTTGGAGGTTATGGAAGTAAATTCTAATATTTTTTGTAATTTAGCAAGGTTTAAGAAAGCAAATGCTAATCAAATTAAATCGTGCAACTTATAATAGACTTAATATCTAAAAAGCAAAACACAAGACTCTACATTCAAGGATTCAACTCAAATTCATCACATTCAATAAGATCAACGGCGTTTAAGGTGTATATCAAAGCATTTGTTCATTGTGGAGTTCATCAAAACTCTATGTTTTGTTGGATAGTATTATGCCCATAGAGTAAATTATTTTGTGCTATAACTTTTTGAAATAAAATATTATTTTGATTTGTTTATTGATAAATCAATTTGAGCTTGTATTTGTTCATGAATTATTTTGATATTATAAATTGAGTGTTTAAGTCGTTAAACAGAGAAATATTTAATTTATAATACAATCCATAGAATTATTATCCACGATTGGTAAATAAATCCAGACAATTTATTTTGACAAGGTCATCTCAATTTTATTAAATTTTATCTTTGGCTCATGTAATAAAATTGAGAATACATTTTTAATGTATTGGATTGGACCGTGTGGAATTAAAATTGTGTTTTGACCATACAAATTTAATTTCACTTAGTTGTCATACATGACACCTTAATCATGAGCAGGTAATGGACTTCGATTACTAATTTGAAGTTCTTTGAAGCACTAATGAATAATATCAAAGTTTTGATCAATATCTCAATGTTTTGGGAATTAAAGTTAAATAATGGAGAACATATATTTGCAATATAGAATCCGTCACCTATTTAATAGGCATGATCATGACCTCACTTGTTCTTCTAAAAGACAGTTAAAAAAAATTAAATTATGTGCTCAGTAATTTGAGATTAATTATTGAATTAATAGTGTGATGCGATTACATAGGTCTGTGAGGTTGAATATAAGAGTCGGGCATTTATGACTATTGAAAAATGGGTTTTTTTGGTTAATTTATCCTATTTTAGATATTCAAGTTGATCTACGGGGGTAACATGTAAGATCGATAAATCAAAAGATACAATTATTGATTATAAACTTCAGTAATTTCAATTAGATTAAAAGTGTAGTCTCATTCTTTTAGTGGAATGGAACGAGATTAATATATTAATTTTGACTAGTCAATAGTTGATTGGGTCAAAATTAATTTATTAGAACTTAGTCTAAATGGGTCCGATCAGGTCCTTTTGGTGACTCTAATATAAGGAGTAAAGTAAATTATATTTGTTATAATTTATCAAACTTGCAATGGAATTAATTAATTAGACTGAATGTGCCACATGTATTGGACACGTGGCAAGACACACATATGCAACGTATGCTAGCGTGTGCTAGGTTGTGTGTAGGATAAGAGATTTGAGATATGAAGATATCATAACAAAAGATTTCAGATTTGAAAAAATCTTATCAGATAAGTCTTATGTCTCTTCAAGGATTCCCAGATAATATATTTGGATATGATTCAATCAGATAATTAATTATCAGAGTGACCACACATAGTTAAATATTGTAGTTTTTTTAGTTCTTGGAGAACATAGAGAAGGCTTTGAGGTTTGGAGTGAGGAATTTTCCTACTGTAGAGAGATAATTTTTGTAAAGCATGTTACAAAGGTAATCTCTCTATAATAATTATTTGTACAAATTAATCCACTCTTGTTAAATGCGAATTATAATCAAAATCCTAATGCGGGATGTTTGGATCACAGAAAAATTTAATTTTTGTGATTAACAATCCTAATTTTTGCTAGCGTATATTATTAGAGACTAGGTTTTGATATTATTTTGTACATTTAGAATTGATTAATTTGTTTATGCATGTGTTAGTCAAGAGTGGTGTTAGGATAATGTGATTTTATTATTATTAATGATTGAATGAGTTTTAATTTAAGAACAATTTATGGCCCTAGATTTTTTAGTGATGTATTTGTATTGGATATTGAGTTTTGTTACAAAAGAGGTGAATTACGACTCCATAATTTCCCTTTTGATTTCAATTCATCACAATATAGTTGTAGAAATTATATTTTTT
Organism: Paulownia fortunei; assembly: GCA_019321725.1. Lineage (NCBI taxonomy): Eukaryota > Viridiplantae > Streptophyta > Magnoliopsida > Lamiales > Paulowniaceae > Paulownia > Paulownia fortunei. The sequence goes on along the minus strand of JAGSPU010000044.1, from coordinate 13,590 downwards.
TTCTCTTGGTGCATACAAAAAGTTTGTAGACCAAATTGTCGCACTTTAAAACTGGTGGACTCTTTTGCAATTTTAAGTTTGGGGCCATTCTACATCTTCTTCGAAAATCAGAGGAGCTTGACTACTATTTTTGAATAATTCCTAAGTGCACTGGACATTGCAAATGGAAATTGAAGAATTAGATGGGCTTGTGGCTCAATTAAACCTTAATTTATTTGTAATTTTTCAGTTTAGGATGGGCCATAAATTTGTTCTTGTTTTAAATTATTGCTTTAATTAATTTATGCAATTAAATGTCATTCATATAACATCTCATGTAAATTGCATATACACCACTCTAGATACTATATTGTCGTGCATATTTTTATTTAATATTTATTTTCTTTTTTAATTTTAATTAGATGAGAAAATTAATATTACAATTAATAATTAAACCATTTTAAAAGTTAAAATTGGTTAGGGAATTATTAATTGGTCAAAATTGAATAGTTAAAAATATTAAGTGAGTGAAGGTGGACTATTTTTGTAAGCCTACGGCCTCCCCTATTAGCCCTTTAGTAAGAATATGTATATGCCTTGTGTCAATTTAATCGGTCTTCCTATAGGAGGACTATATTATTTCAGTTACTAGATTGAGACCAATATGGTAATAAATTATAAGTGTTAATTAATCATATTTACCCTATATGTAGCATAATTAATTAAGTACTTATAAATTATCAATACAGGGGTCATATACTTGAATCAAAGACATTATGGCAATTTTCTATAGAACATCTAAACAATGTCAATGATAGCCAAAATTATGCGATACTAAATTAATATTGTATGAGATGCTAGATCTATTGAATTTAGTAGGAGGGTCTCAACCTAGTCATAAATCATATTTATTTCTCCTAAAGAGAGATATGTTTAAGGTTTTGGAGTTTTAGGTAACTGTCATATTGTAGTAGTTTTGGGTCTACTCATGCATATTTTATCATATATAAAATTTATGTATTACATGCGTAGCTCATTTTTATTATTTTATTTTAAAAAAATATCTGCAAATACAATGTTCATGATTTTAACTAAGAATCAATTGATTGGAGAAAATTACATTGATTGGAAATGTAACCTAATGATTGTTCTCATGGTAGAGAAGCATAAATTTGTGCTAATTGAACCCTGTCCCACTGTTCCTACTGCGGAGTCCACGGCTGAATAGAATGCAGCTTATGACAAATGGATCCATTCTAATGAGATGGCCTGCTGCTATATTTTGGGATCTATCTCAAATGTACTGCAACAGAAACATCAAAATATGGGAACTGCTAATGAGGTCAGGAAGAGCCTTTGGCAAATGTTCGAACACCAAGGATGCTAGGCTCGCCAAGCAGCCATTATGTCTATTATGAGCATGCACATGAAACCCATGATGCTTGTGAAAGACCACATGCTTGCATTGATTGCTTAGTTTAACATGGCTGAGGTTTTAGGGACTGAAATCAAATCTAAGATGTAGGTTGACATGGCTTTTAAGACTCTCCCAGAAATGTTCTCATAGTTTAAAGTTAGCTATAACATAAACAAGATGCACAAGTCCCTGACCGAGCTGATGAAGAAGCTCCAAAATGCTGAAAATGTTCTTAAGATTAAGAGTGGTGATGCACTTGCTGTTACTTCTACTGGACTATTATCTGCCATGCCAAAAAGCAAAAATGGCAATAAGAGGAAGAAGTCAAACAAGAAGGGCCCACAACAATAGGCTAAGAAGGCCAAGTCAAATAGCAAGCCCAATAGGAAGTGCTTTTATTATGGACAGAAGGGTCACTAGAAGAGGAATTGACAGGAATACCTACCTTCGAAAAAACAAGGTAATAATGAGTTATCTTTTATTGAGTCATGTTTAGTGGTTGATTCTACTAATACTTAGATAGTAAATTTTGGAGCCACTAATCATATTTACAATATATTGTAGGGGTTTCAAGTAACCAAAGAGCTCAATGAAGGGAACATACTCTTAGAGTTGGCACAAGAACAATGGTGTCTGCAAAAGTTGTTGGAATTATTGATCTTTATTTTAGCAATAAGAAACATTTAATTTTAAGAAGTTGTTATTATGTCTTAGACATTTTTAAAAAATTGATTTACGTTGCTTTATTGTTTAGATAAGGATATTATGTCTATTTTTCACCAATGGCGGTTGATATTACCTTGAATAAAACCCTTATATGTAAAGATATTTGAATAACAATTTATATATTTTAAAACCTGCAGACAGCTCATTGTATCACACTGCATCCAATACATGCATCAAGTTGACTTCCACTAATCAGACTTATTTATAGCACCTAAGGCTTAGTCATATTAACCTTAATAGGATTCAAAGACTAGTAAATAATGATCATTTAAGTGATTTAAAGGTGGAATCCTTACCAATATGTGAGTCCTGTTTGGAAGGTAAAATAACTAACAGGTCCTTTACTTTTAAGAGACTAAGGGCCAAAAAAGTTTTAGAATTAGTGCATTCTAATGTATGTGGACCAATTAGTGTCCAAGCTAGAGGTAGATATGAGTACTTCATCACATTCACTTATGATTACTCCCGATACGGTTATGTTTACCTAATAGCTCATAAATCAAAGGCTCTTGAAAAGTTCAAGGAGTTTAGAACTGAAGTAGAAAAATAATTAGGTAAGAGCATTAAAACACTTTAATCAGATCAATGTTGAGAGTATCTATCCAACAACTTTAGAACATACTTATCAAAAAATAGGATTATATCCCAGCTGAGTGCAGTAGGTTCTCCCCAATATAATGGAGTCTTAGAAAGGAGAAACATGACCTTGTTAGACATGGTCAGATCCATGCTTGGCTTCTCCACTCTCACTACATCTTTTTGGAGATATGTTATATAAACTGCAATATACTTATTGAAAATACCTTTGGAGTTGTAAAATGGGAGTAAGCCTAATATAAGACATATTTGGATATGAGGTGTCCTACACACGTGCTTAAGGATAAGATGGGTAAGATGGAATCAAGATCAGAGGCATGCATCTTTGTAGGATATCCTAAGGGAACAAGAGGATATTACTTCTATAGTCCTTAGGACAAGAATGTATTTGTAAGTACAAATACAACCTTCTTAGTGGACAGATACATAGAAAAACATAAATCAAAGAGTAAAGTTCTTTTAGAGGAGATAAAGGAAAATATTCTCAGTTCATCTCCAGAAATCCCACTGAACCTACTCAGTTTGAATTCATATTTCTACCACCGATGGTTCTTGAACCTAGTGAAAGATGAACGAAGGTTCCACATACCATATCTACTAGTTGACAAGTACCTGAGATGGGAGAGAATCATGTCCCCATCATTCAATCACCTCTACATACTGAAACTGAGAATGAGAGACTTGGTGCACAAGAGACAGTAGGAGAACAACAATTGATTCTAATCATCCAAGAGCCTCCACCGTTCAGATGTAGTGGGAGAGTCATTCGACGACCTTCTAGATACTTGCTCTATGGAGAGTCTTTTGAGGCAGTCTCCACTGAACAAGAGGAGGATCCCACCTCGTATAAAGAAACTATAGAGGATGTAGCGTTGACCATTAGAGAAGTGCTATGGATTCAAAAATAAAATCCATGTACACTAACTCTGTTTGGGATCTTGTAATATGCATAATAGGGTAAAATCTATATGTTGTAAATGGGTTTACAAGAGAAAGAGGGGGATAGATGGAAAGGTAGATACCTTTAAATCTAGATTGGTCGTTAAAGGTTTTACCTAGTGAGAACAAATCAATTATGAAGAAACCTTCTCACCTGTGGCCATGCTAAATTCTATTCGGATCCTCTTATCCATTGCAGCTCATTTTGATTATGAGGTATGGAAAATGGCGTTAAGACAACTTTTCTTAAAGAAAATCTTGACAAAAGCATCTATATGATGCAACCAGATGGTTTTATCCAAAAAGGTCAAGAGCATAAAGTTGGCAAACCGAATAGGTCTATTTATGGACTTAAAGAGATGTTTAGGTCTTGGAATATTATGTTTGATCAAGCTATAAAGGCTTATATTTTTTTATCAAAACCTTGACGAGCGCTGTGTTTATAAGAAAATTAAAAATAACAAGGTGACTTTTCTCGTGTTATATGTAAATGACATACTGCTCATTGAGAATGATGTGTGAGTGTTAACATCAGTTAAACTCTGGTTGACACAACAGTTTAACATGAAGGACTTGGGAGAAGCAAACTACGTTCTAGGAATCTGAATCTTTCAGGACAGAAAGAACAAACACCTTGCTCTATCTCAAGCTTCATATATTGACAAGATACTTGTGAGGTTTGCTATGTAAAATTCCAAGAAAGGACAGACGTCTTTCAAACATAAAATTCACTTATCACGGGAGCAGTCTCCTAAAACTCCTAATGAAGTGGAATACATGAAGCATATTATGCATCGACTTTAGAAAGCCTTATGTATGCTATGTTGTGTACCCGACAAGATATCTACTATACTGTTGGGATTGTCAACAGTCAAACCCAGGGCCAGAGCACTGGACTACTGTAAAACACATACTCAAGTATCTTCGCAGAATTAGAGGATATATGCTAGTTTATCCAGCTCCAGATGTGGTGCCCGTGGGCTACACTGATTCAGATTTTCAAGCTAATAGAGACTCTCGTAAGTCTACATCAGGGTCAGTGTTCACATTGGGTTGTGGTATTGTTGTTTGCAAGAGTATCAAGCAGGTGGAATACGTGGCATCTTGTAAAGCAACCAAAGAAGTCGTGTGGCTAAGAAAGTTTTTGTTGAGCCTTAAAGTGATTCCTTCTGCATCACAAACCATTACTTTGTATTGTTACAATAGTAGAGCAGTGGCAAATGCAAAAGAACCCAGAAACCATCAATGTGGAAAACACATCGAACGAAAGTATTACCTAGTTTGGGATATCATTCAACGAGGAGATGTGACCGTATGCAAAATAGCATCTGTAGAAAATCTTGCTAACCCCTTTAGTAAGGGCTTACCAGCTAGTATTTTGAGGGGCATATTGAAAGTATGGGTGTACTAGACATGTTTCATTTACTCTAGGGCAAGTGAAAGATTGTTGGATAGTATTATGCCCATTGAGTAGATTATTTAATACTATGACTTTTTGAAATAAAATATTATTTTGATTTGTCTATTGATAAATTAATTTGAGCTTGCATTTGTCCATAGATTGTTTCGATATTATAAATTGAGTGTTTAAGTCATTAAACATAAAAATATTTAATTTATAATATAATTCAAAGAATTATTGTCCATGATCGGTAAATAAATCTGGATAATATCTTTTGACAAGATCGTTTCAATTTTATTAAAGTCTATCTTTGTCTCAGGTAATAAAATTAAGAATACATTTTTAATATATTGGAATGGGTTGTGTGGAATTGAAATTGTGTTTTGACCACACAGATTTAATCTCACTTGATTGTCGTACGTGACACCTTAATCATGAGTAGATAATGGACTTTGATTATTAACTTGACGTTCTTTGAAGCACCAATGGGTGAGATCAAAGTTTTGGTTAATATCTCGCTGTTTTTGAAATTAAAGTGAAATAACAGAGAATATATACTTGCAATGCAGAATCTATCACCTATTTAATAGGCATGATCATGACCTCACTTGTTCTTCTAAAAGACAGTTTAAAAAAATAAAAATCAAAGCTTAGTAATTCGACATTGATTGTTGAATTAATAGTGTGATGCGATCACATGGGATTTTCAAGTTGAAGATGAAAGTCAAGCATTTATGAATATTGAAAAAAAGGGTTTTTGGTTAATTTACCCTATTTTATATATTCAAGTTGATCGACGGGGATGACATGTAAGATCGATAAATCAGAAGATATAATTATTGATTATAAGTTTCAGTAATTTTAATTGGATTAAAAGTGCAATTTCGTTCTTCTAGTGGAATAGAACAAGATTAATAAATTAATTTTGACTAGTCAAGAATTGACTGGGTTCAAAATTAATTTATTAGAGCTTAGTCTAATTGGGTCTGATTAGGCACCTTTGGTGGCTCAACATAAGGACTAAAATAAATTATAATTGTTATAATTTATCAAAACTGCAGTGAAATTAATTAATTAGACTGAATGTGCCACGTGTATTGGACATGTAGTAAGACACACACATCCGGCGCATTCTGGCATGTGCTAGATGTGTGTGTATGATAAGAAATTTGAGATAGGAATATATCATAATAAAAGATTTGAGATTTGAAAAAATCTTATCAAATAAGTCTTCTGTCTCTTTCAGGATTCCCATATACTATATCCGGATATAGTTTAATCAGATAATTAATTATCAGAATGCCCACATACAATAAAATATTTTGGCTTTCTTAAGTTCTTGGAGAACACCAGAGAAGATTTGGAGGTTTGGAGTGAGAAATTTTTCTACTGCAAAAAGACAATTTTTGTAAAGCATGTTACAAATGTAATATCTCTACAATAATTGTTTGTACAAATTAATTCATTCCTACTAAACGCGCATTATAATCAAAATTCTTATATGGGACATTTGGATCGCAAAAAACTTAATTTTTGTGATTAACAATCCCGATTTTTTCTAACACTTTCAAGCTATTAAAATATGAAGATTGCATTCTTAAAGAGAAGAATTAGAAAGAATAAATGGAGATTGTTATAACACAAATTTTGTATCTACAAAAATTAACGAGATAAGAAAAATAGTACAAAAAATTATTAAAGCTTTTGATCAATTGTGGGTACAATCTCTTTAATTCTTCACTTTAAAGAACACAATCTTTGGACTTTGATAAAGACAAAGTTTAACTTTTTGATCTCTTTAAATGTTGATTTTTCATTTAATAACATTAATGCGCGGTATGGTAATTTCAAATTAAATACTATGATTATTTAACTATGTAATTTTAAATTAAATGCTATGATTTTGATGAATTTTGTAATGAACGTTTTCACCAAGTGAACACTAAGAATTTGTTGATAATAATTTTCTATTGATTGCAATAGTTTCTCCCATTTTTTTTTACTTATAGATAGGTTAAAGAGTGACATATTTCAAAAAGAAAGGAAAAAAAAAACAAATGTGCAAAATTTTCCTTCCTTAGTCCTCTTGGTACACGATAATATTTATGTTACACCAGCAGTATGGTACACTTGATATATAAATGAAGGCCAAGTGTCCCATTTCATAAAAAATAGGACACTTGAATGATGGATTTATACCAAATATATGTACATCTGATATAGCATTTACAACACTTGGAGAAGTAATTGGTACTGATGTTTTAGGGATAATTGATTTAGAAAACCGTAACACTATTTTTTGGTTCATAGATAATTGTGAAAAATAAATTGTTTAAAAAGTAAAGATGAAAAATACATTTTTCTTTATATATATATATATATTGTTTTTTTCTCCATTCAAATCCATTGTGTAAAAGGCCAAAAGATTTTCACTCTTGTTTTGGGATTACAGCTTTCAATCATGGAGATAAGTTAGTATCAAAGTTAAATAAAAATTCGTGTATGTTAGAGAGCAAGTATGATGAGGGCAGATTAATTTGTAAAAATATCTTCTTCATGTGAATGCCAAGAATTCTTTGACATCAAATCCAATAGTTTCATTGTAATTGTTTTCTTATTTATTGTAACAGCATATTATAACAATCTGATTTGTAGAAAGGTAAAGGTGTAGCAATCACTAAAAAGAAAAGAAAAAATATATATATGAACTTACTAATTAGGCCCCCAGGTTCCTTCACAAATTTACCTTGATATAAGATAGCAAAAATATATTTCTCACTTTCAACAATGACCTTGCTCGTCACTCTTGGTCTTGGACAAGTGCAAGTTTATTGAATTTCTTCCATAGATATTCTTTGATTTCTTCGACATCAAATTTTCCAGTAACAATTAATCGATCGTTCTCCTCTTCCACATTTGCCTCTATTTCTGATGAGTCAAACAAAATAATATTTGATTAGAAGGCGAACAATTAAGAAAGGTAAGTCATGTTTATGTGTTATCCAGGAGGCAATTTAGATAAGTAATGTTTTTCTTCTTTTACAAGATAAAGAAAATATATAATAATGCAAAATAAAATGATTACGAAAAGTATAACTTTGTGACACGTTAATGCAAAGCTCATGATATTTTATATAGGCATTACAACAAATGTAAAATAATGTCCTACAAGTGAATGGAGTCCTTAGTGTATCATTTATAAATTATTAATTAATATCTTACGATCCAGCGTTGATGGAGTCCTTGGCTAATAATTCAAAGGTGGATTTTGGACCGATAATCCAAGGACTCCATCAACGTTGGATCGTAATATATTAATTAATAATTTATAAATGATATACTTAATCGAGAATTTATTATTATTTGATCAAATATCATTGAAAAATGATCCAACAATCCCGAAGGTCAAAAACTATATAATAAGAAATCAACTCCAATCATACATGTGTATATCACGCACACATAAATACACATACATATATGAATGAATTTATGTGCCTATATGTACACAATATGAATTATGAAGTATATAGCAAGCAATGACAGAATGAATATTTAAGTTTAGGAGACAATAAAAAGATTTTGAATTATAAAAGGGGGTTACCAAAAACTTGTGAGTCAAAAGATGGATTTTCTCCCTCAAATCAACAATAAATATGAAGATTTCTTGAAGGCAGAACTTCTCTCCCTTTTGATTCCCTCTTTGTTGATTATTAATTCCTATTTTTTGCTGTTACTCATATAAGTTTATTTACCTTCGAATTAAAAGGCTTAAGAATAGTTTTTACCTCTTGATTTCTTATACTCCTCAATTTGTTTGATTTTTATGCTAATTATACACTTTCGTCTCTTCCTTCTTGATCCACTTAAAAAAAAAAAGGAGGAAACCATAGTTTTTCTTTTCTTATTAACAAGATTGTACAAACATTCTCAATTGAGAAGTGCATACCTTTAAACTTATTCATGAGCTGTTTTGGAATGTTTCTTTTGCAACCACTACAACATTGTAAGTTGACTTTGAATATGACTGTTGCCATCTGTTACAATATACAAAATTGTTATAGCAATAAACATAAATAAGCCTAATACCACAACACAAGGTTTAAAAAAAAAAAAAAAACGAGCCCTTATATTTATACATGAAATTGACCCTATTCAAATGAATTCTTGATCCTCAAGGACATGTAATTATGTGCTTAGTTTTTACTTATTTTGGATCCTTAATTTATCATGTGAATGCAGTGCTTTAACTTTTGAGATGTAATCTTAAATTATTGATATAATGAAATATCATCTTTAATTCATATTATTTTTCATATTATATTATTAAAAACTCTAGAATTGTATACTCAAAGTTGTATGTGATTACTTCTACCTTGACTAGGAATATATCCCAAATCTTTACATTTATAATCTGAAAATCAATAATTCATCATGATAAATACGTATCATGTGGAAAAGATAGTCACAAATTATTATTGCATTATGTTTACAATATATATTGCCATTTGTATGGTATTTAATTGAGATTTTGATTTGAATACAAGCATGAAAACCAAAAAATGCAATAATTTAAGTAGAGGTATTATGTAAGGCACGCATATTTAATTTTCTGAAGATCATTGTTATAACTATGGAATCTCCATTACAAACGTTAGACAACACCTAGAGAGTATTTGGCTAAGTTTATTTCAAAAGCTCATAGTCTAGTTAAATATTTAATTAAATGAACTTTTTTTTCTGAGGCATATTTAAGATTCAAGTCCTCAATCGAGGACAAATATATTCAAGTTCCAAACAAGGTAGTCCATCTATTTTACATTCTTACAATACAAATATGTTTGCATATATATATATATATATATATATATATATATATATATATATATATATATATATATATATATATATATATATATTCAAGTCCATACGTATTTGCCAGTATGTGGTTATGCAATTACAAGCATTGATCATGCTCAAGATGTATTAAAAAAAAATTCCAAAATCTGAATTATGCACTCTTATTGTCAACTGTTGAAAAATAGGAGTATATTTGTTTTTGCTATCACTTTATTTTGAGAAAAAAAAATTATATTATTTATAAAAAAACATGCAAATGACCATGTAGCATACTGATTATAATCACAAAATAACTATTATTAATATTTTATAAGTGTCTAAAAAACTTAGTCCAAGTGCCAAAGCTTAGACTTTATAATTATGAAGTATGGGATTAGAATCCCTTCAAAGTGTGGGCTGTCTAGTTTTGCATTTGTTTAATTGATTATAAATTGCTATTAGTTGTTAAAAATTAGTTTGATAATTATTAAAATTATTGATGATTGATATTTATAATGTAATGATAATGTAACCAATTTACTAAAAAAAAAACATCTTTTAAGCTAACTTTTTAAAATATTTTATAATATATTGGAGAATTTATAAAATATTTTAAAATATTATTCGTTCAAAAAATAAGATAATAGGTAAATAGTATTTTTCAGATACATGGTTGATGAGTAGTGTCTATTCAGTGATTTAATAGACTTATGGCGAATACTCAGACATTTATATTTCCTTTTCATTCTTGAGGAGAATTGAATGAGAACCTAGCACACCACTTTATTGCTGCCTATATTTATTCATGGGTACAAAATTATAAAAATATATTTGTAGTCCTACAGTGCAATCATCACGCTTCTAATAAAATTTGAATTTAATCTTATAAAATAGTTTTTTATTGTAATTTTAGTTCCGATGTTAACTTTTAGACTAAACAATCCACTTGCGTGTTGCGTTAACTCACTAACATAGAGGGAAAAATAGGCAGCCCATTATTTTTTAGGGAAAATTACTAGCCACCTCCATAAAAGTTGGAAAACAAACTTTCCAGTCAAAAAATTAATTATGCAGCCACGTTCGCCATTTTATTGCAAATAATTCAAAAAAAAAAAAGAAGAATTTTGGAAGAAAAATATCATCATCAACGTAATCGATAATTTTGCCACTGTTGAAAAAAATGTTTGATCATGAACTTTGTGGACAAATAATTTTTTTTTTAAAAAATATAATATAAAATAGATGAAGTGGAGATGTTAAATATACTTATTTTTAAAAGAGTCACATTAAATAATAAAAAAAATATGGCACATTAGATTTAATAATAAATATTATTGTATTATAAAATTAGTCAATTGCGAATAAATTGAATCTACCTCTAAATATCTAATCTAATTAAATTCATCAAAATTAATGTGAAAATAATATCAATTTTTTTATGCCAATTTAAAAGCATATTCCACTATCATATTTGTAAGTTTGGTTATTCTACCTTTTAAAAATAGAATTGAGCTAAATATATGTATTAAAATACATGCATGAAAATACATATAAATTTGCTTTTTTTTTCTTTACTGATATAATTTAGATTAACACTTTGAATAGAAATTTGCCCCATACTCAAATAAAATAATTAATTATGTATGTCACCAAGAATTTATTTACAGAAAATTTTTAAGTTTAGCTACAAAAGTCAAATAAGAGAAAAGACAAAAAAGTGACTGATATAAAACATACACGATATCGGCTATATTGAGAAAAAAATTGGCATATCATATTAGCATATTCATAATTCCCTCACAAATACTTGTGCCACATTGTCGGGAAAGCTCTAAGTTACCATACAGAATTAAAAAAGAATCAATAAATAAATGGTACTTGCACATATGAAGTGGAATTTTATTTATCCAGAAAGTTCTCAGTTGTGCAGTTGTTCCAAGCTAGCAAATCATTTTTTATCTTTAATGAAAATATTTCTTACAAGATTCTTTTTTTTTTCTTTTGAATTATTTACCAGTGAAAATAACGAAGATGATTGTAAAATAAATTTTCTAACTAGAAAGTTAATTTTTCAACTTTTATCGAGATGATTTGTAATTTTCCTCCAAAAACAAAAGCCCGTCCATTTTTCCTTCAAAATTAGGGTATAGTTGTAAAATAAAGAAAATTAAATATTGTGAAGTGAAAAATATAGAAAGTAAGAAATGAATAATAGAGAGAATATTTTTTTCCTCTTGTATTCACTTGTATATTTCATTATAAATTTGTCTCTATTTATAGGAATACAAGATGAATAAATACACAATATAATAATATGATAAATTAAAAAATGAGTTGGACATCTACATTTGATTTTACATTTATCTACTGTTAATTAGACATTTTCCTACTTGATTAGACATATACTCATAATACTCTCATTGGATGTCCATATACAAAGAATATACCTCGTTGAAATCTTATTAAGAAAAAATCCCGTGGGAAAAAATCTTAGTGAAGAAAAAAGAGTACATTATTATTGTATAAATACCCGTTATAAACTGTCTCATTAAAAATTTTGTCAGAAAAAACCCAGTAAGATAAAACATTGGTCAAAAAAATAGTACAGCGCGTATATGTTCCATCTCATTCATATAATATATTTATGTCGATGCATTCCAATATCATATCTCGATTTTTCAAATGATATAATAGGTAATGACTTTGTTAATAGATCTGCCAAATTATCACTTGAATGAATCTGATGGACATTAATATCATCATTCTTTTGGAGTTATGTGTGAAGAAGAATTTTGGTGATATATGTTTGGTTCTATCTCCTTTGATGTATCCTCCTTTAAATTGAGTTATGCATACAACATTATCTTCATACAGTGTTGTTGGAGCCGTTTTGATATATGATAACCCACAAGCTACTTGGATATATTGAATAATTAATATATATTTCATGGATTGTAAGAATTTCAGCATAGTTTGAAAAAGTAGCTAGTATAATTTACTTTGTTGAACGCCATGATATAACAGTACCACCGAATATGAAGAAATATCATGTCTGAGAGTGACCGTTGTGTGGAGCTAACATATGACCTGCATCTACATAATCCACTAGTTGTAAAATATATCTATTGAACTAGAATAACTCTATATCAATTGTTCCTTTAAGATAATGAAATATGTGATTGATTCCATTCCAATGACTTTGCATTGGAGAATAACAAATTTATTGAAAATGCTATATCAGATCGTGTGTTATTAGCAAGATACATTAGTGCACCTATAGAACTAAGTTATGGTACTTCGGAATCTAATACTTTTTTATTATCTTCTTTAATCTAAATGAGTTTTTTTTTTTCACATTAAGTGATATAACAATCATTGGGGTACTTACTCAATGTACTTTATCCATATAAAACCACTTTAGAACTTTCTTTATATAGGCAGATTGATCATTTGTTAAATACTCGATCTGTAAACCGGAACTCAATGTCTTTCATCGCAAATTATTTCTTTAAATAGTTTATTTTTGAAATTTTATCAAAAGTTTCAACGACGTTCAAGTCATCAATAATTATAGCAAATCCAAAATTAGATTTTTTTTTTATAAAATAATTGGGCAAATGGGATATTCCCTTTACTAAATAGTCACTGAGTTGTTTATAACTCATCAGTTCGAATTACTTCAATCTGTACA
>JAGSPU010000032.1:0-37401 GCA_019321725.1 Paulownia fortunei | reverse complement strand
TACAAAAAATTCCTCATATTAAAAAAATAGCCAAAAACACCCCGTGTTAATACAAAACTCTACCAAAAAAAAAAAAAAAAATCTATCAAACTTAACCGCATTGTGAAGATGGATGTGTTTTGGTGGACTTTGCTACTTAAATTGACAGATTTACCATGATATAAAATGGCAGATGATGAATAACAAACAAGTCCCTGTAATTTAAATTAAATATAAATATAAATAATTTCTTCAATTACTTTTGAATTATTTCAATAAATAATAATTTTAGTTATAAAACATTTTCATCTATTTGTAAAAATAAAAAAAATCTTTAAATTGTAGTTAAAATCTACTTTTAAATTTAATTTAAAATAATATGTCTAATTATTAAAAAATGGCCCTACTTGAAGTAAAAATATAAAAATTTAAAAATTTAAAAAAATACAGAAAATTATAGATACATAGATATTACAAACAAACTCACAAAATATTAAAAAAAAAATACAAATTTTTTGGCTTCATTTATAAAAAAAATTTGGCTTCATTTATTTTCCTTTTTTGCCCTTTTTCCTTATTTTTTATGTTTATTCTTTTTTATTTTGTCATCTTCTTCCTCCATATTTTTTTATTCTATTTTCTTCTCCCCTTTCCCCACCCAACTACCACCACTCCCACCAATGCACGGCCAAGTTTCAGCCGCTCCAAGTATAAGGTTTAGACTTTAGGATGAAAATTAAAATCCGAGTCCAGTTTTGTAATCACATCAAGCTAAAATGCTGCCAAAAACTCTCACCAGTTTGATGCTTTGGTAAGAGAAGGTAAAAAAAATGGTAGCATACTGGCATATGTTCCTGAATTAGATATGCTATCCAACCAAAAAAGCCCTCGGACAAAATCTGCTACATGCTCAATTTATCAAGAGATCCACTGCACAACGCCGCCGCCACTAGATCCCACCCCGCTTGTTGCCAACACCTCCTCCTCCTCTTTTCTGTCTTCCAGATCTAGTGCCCTAGCGCCGCCGCCTCATTCTTCTCTCCCTAAACCCTAACACCTGCCGCTGCCAGCCTCTTCTTCTCCCCACCACCGGCCAACCCCAATATCGCCAGTCTGCACATCACCGCTGCCACCCCATTCCCGAACTTCCACCACCACCAGAATCTATGTAGATATATGTATGTGTATAGAATATATATAATATTTGAAAAAGGAGATATAAAAAAGGAAAATAAAATATAAATAATTGATTTGGATTTCAAATAAAATCTAACAAGATAGAGATTAGACTATAGATTTTGTTAATTTAGATTTGATTAAGATTTTTAAGGGGTATAACCGCTAATTTATCAAAAATATTAGCGCAGTTAGTTTTGGATAAGGCCGGGGTAAATATGCAGTTTTGTATTAATGCGGGGTATTTTAGGTTATTTTCTTAGTATGAAGGTTTTTTCTTTTTTGGCATTTTCGCAAAAATAGGGGGTTTTATACAATTAATTCTATTAATTATAAAATTGGCATGCTAACATTTTATAAATTCTATAATTTTATTTTTTTCAAATACTTTAAATTTTTTTTGTTAGAATAACATTTAATTTTTTATAAATTTTAAAAAAAATAAAATTTATAAAATATTTTAAATAAATTTAGCATAACACCATTAATTTAAATGATTAAGTCGGCTGTATTGTTTTGCACCTCATTCCACATTTCTTCATTGTCACATCGAATAATTTAAATGATTAAGTCGGCTGTATTGTTTTGCACCTCATTCCACATTTCTTCATTGTCACATCGAATCATTAGCATTTAAATATTTTTGCAATGTGTGTGTACTTGTCTATATTGTGGTTACAACACAATGGTGGTTTAGCAATATCAACAATTAGTAACAATTTTGTTGTACATTGTCCAACGTAAGATAGGAAGGATTTTGTTACACTTAATCTAGTAATACACTACTAGTTAACAATTCACTTTTACATTCTGGACATACTATATAAAATCTTTTATCAATAATCTATAATGCGAACTATTAGAGAAAAGTAACATTGATACACATTATTTTTTTCATTAAAACCTTTTCTTTTTTTTAATTTTTTTTCTTCACTAAAATCCAAGGGCCAATAACATAAATATTTACATACTATACTATACACAAAAGATCAAATTAAACAGCATCTGGACTTAATACATGAACCTTAATCCAAACCCAACAATCTCCCAAGCAGTCAAGCATAACAGAAATCCATGCTTAATTCAACCCTAGCAAGGCAAGAACAAAAAATATCAGATATAGCAAAACACAAATAGGCCCTTTCAGAAATTCCTTCACCAAAATGGTGACTAAAATGGGGAAAATATTAAATTTTGGAAGAAATCAAATGTGCAGGCCAAATTCAAATCAATTTTCATACTATAAAAAATCAATTCAGAGAAGGCCAATCTTGGCCACTGTTAGAGATGGTTTTCTTAAAGAAAATCTCCAAAAATGTCCTTTACAAAATCATTTCTTGAGAAACAGGTTTTGGGATCCATCCAAACAGGATTGTACACTCACACTGTTGGAACTGTATGCCTAACAGTGAACATGTTGGAACTTAAAGAAGTAATTGCAACAGCTCTTGGAGACTGGCAAAGCAGCAGAGCCAATCAGTGGGATTCTTCACCTATCAGATGCCGGATTTCCGCTTCCTTGACAAGAATATTTTGGCTAGCGACAACTTGGACCTCACAGGTACAGTTTCATCTTCACTATCTTCACTATCCAACACAATCACAGCCTCAGGTATCTGTGAGCCTTCAGTGAGTTGTTTGAACTTATCAGTAGACTTCCCATCACGAACCTGCTTAATTTGCTGCTTCTCATCAGACCTGAGATCATTCTTCACGTGCATAAATTTGGAATGAGGACTTGATGGGTTCTCAGAATGCAAGATCATATTATTGTTACTGCCTGGTATTTGATCCACAGGTTTCAATGGCAGCTTTGCAGCCGTTTCAGATAGCTTGAGAGCCCCAGTCAATGCTTGTTTCCCTGTACTTGCATTGCAATACATACCATTTGCTGAAACAACTGATGATATTGCCGATGCAGCAGATTGGTCTGTTAGTTGAGGCGACAAGCATCGAATTGGAGCCAGGTTCTCTTTTTCATCATCTAAATGATGTTGAGGACACGCTAAAGGTCCCAAAGATGGTCTCGGCCCAACCCAACCTACTTTCTTAATTCTCATACTAGTGGAGCAACTCCCTTTTCTGGCAATAGCATATTTAGGAGGATTTATTTTATTGTGGCTGGTACTAAGGGAGCATGACAAGGCTTCATGTGGCCTGGTGGTATCAACCTGGGAAACAGCATGGTGAGGCATGCTCTGCAGTTTCTCGTCAGAATCCCTACATTGGCCCGTTTTTACACAGTGTAATGATTGCTGCTCTTGACTGACACTTATGCTGCGGCTTCTTTCTATATAATCTTCATCTCTGTTGGATACTACTATGTTGCCAACCTGCACCAAGGGTGAGGACTCTGGAGAATCTGTGGAAGTGGTTTGGGTTTCCAACAAAGATAAACACTGATCTCGCAGACCAATATTTTCAGTCTCACCATTTCTACTATGGGAAACAACTGAAACTTTTAGCGACAGTTTATTTCTTGTGGCCTGTAATTTACCAGGATTCCCATTGTATTTAGTTGAACCACTGTTAGCTTCTTCAAGTTGTCCAATTTCAATGTGGTTCTTTGAGTAATCATGAATTGGCACTTTATAGATCTCCTTCCTGCTGTTCCAATTGCTACTGGATCCCAGAGACTCCAGTGACAGCTTCGTGCCGCTTCCACTAAATCTCTCATGGTATTCAAAGTGCTCAGTAATGCATATGGATGCATATGATCCTTCCATTTCAGTCTGTGGCAGCGAGTTAATAAAAGCAGTAAAGTAGATGTAAACTCCATTACCTATCCAAACAATTAACTTACTTGTCCTGTGCTTGGACCTGTATGAGTTCGACTGCCATGGCTGCCCCTAGCACTTTCACTTTCTCCAGCTCTGGCATATTTTTCAGTCATGGATCTTGCATTCTGATCGAAAGCTTGTCTGTTATATTTGTACTCTCTACTCTGCACAATATTCAACAGATCTCATAATCGACTATGTTTGTGGATTTTTCTTAAGAGACTAGCTTCACTCACCGCTTCATGCATAAGACCATCATCAGGGTTCGGTTCACTTAGTAAGAGTCCAATGCTAGTTAAGACAGTTGAAATGTTCAAAGATGGTTGCCATGTGCCCTGCTTGAATTGGAATCTGATCTTAGGTACGGAAGCTCACAACAGCAAATAATTAGCTAGCATCAGCAATTATTCTCAAGAATATAGAGAAAATTAATAAGCCTTCAAGTTGAGCAATATATGAAATTTGTCAATCTTGGGGCAATCAGTCATAAAATCAGCTCATATATTGTGTGGTAGATCTTCCACAACTTAAACTCAAAGTTTCAATTTTTCACTTAAAACTCCTCATTGTTATTCTTTTCTTTGAGTTCATAAAGTTCAACTGTACAAAGACACAGTAAAGGTATATTTTTCAAGTCTATAAGCACAAAAATTCAGGTGCATTTTATAAATTTATTCATAAACAAGCACAAAAATTCAGTAGGCTTCTTTGAAATAGGCTTAGGAAGAATCAGGGGGTCATTTAATCAAACGAATAATCACCTTTCAGAACCATGATATGTTATTGATAACTTACATCGCCTACAACCTAAGGACTTCAGCTCCATATGGGAACATCAGGATCAAGTTATGCCAAAGCAGAAATTGACACATGCTCAAATCACTTCTTAACATTGCTGTTGTGCTGTGAATTTCACATTGTGTTATAACAGATGGCTGTCCAAGTTTCAAGAGTGCAATGGTGTCATATGCGCAATATGGCATTGCAAGCTAACATTATAATTTTAAAGCATTTGAACTAAACATGTCACAAAACATTTCTACACAAATAGTTACATAGAGATATAAGAATGTAAACACACGTTTATAAATATTGTATGCATATCTACATATATGAGTGAGTGTGATTTCTTTCCAATTTAGTTTAACATTTGATTTTCAATTGCCTGATTTTATTCATCGAGAATTGGATTGGCAAGAAGAATCTTATGGTGCCATATATGTCAGTTAACTCTTCCCAAGTAAAATAATAAGACTAACATTAGTTCAAAGTAAGAAAGCAATAAATGCATTTGGTCCTGTAGGTCTTTTTCCGTTGTGTTGATTTTTGTTTCAACCTAAACATAGACAGCCCTAATAAAACAATTTGAAATGAATACGATGAAAAATGAATTACAGAATATTAGCCATTTTATTGTCAAGTGGGAAAGACCACTGATTTTTCTGAGAAATAATCATGGCATCTTTGGCACAAGGAGATTGTCTTTCCGACTCTTCTATTCTCATAAGTTTGGAAGGTTCTTGACAAGTGGGATTGCTTTTCACACAATAAGTGAGAGAACTCATTTCTTGGTCAACCTTGAGAAACGGTTGTCCCAGCTAAAGCTTATAAAATAACAAACATAAAAGGTGCATACATACATTTGTACATATATGTTCATTCTTACATACCTAAATACATACATACATACATGTATTACACTACATTTTGTATATAATTATATATTAGTATAAATTTCAGGCTATTAATGAAAACATGTGCATAAAATCACAAAAAATAGGATTTCAATTCTTTCCAACTATTTCACTTAACCAAACAAAAAGAACGGGAAAGACCACCGCATTCAGGCATCATTCCATGAGGGTAGCCAAACAATAGAACCGGATAGAACATTCCTGGTGGAAACCAAGTCTACCAGGAATGGCTTTTACACCATTCTCCATATCAAGCAACCAAGTGGGAAAAAACAAATTATATTAACTAAATTACAACAATACGAATTTTCTCATCTCCAAGTACCACAAGTTACCAAACTTCAAAGATAAAGCATTTTCTAACATCTCAAACCAACAGCCCGGGTTAATGAACATTCCCTCAATGTACTACTACTCTGTTCTATTTAACAAATTATGATTGCCACAAATATATGTAATAACTACAGTCGGTTGTAAATATAAACATTGGAGTAAAATACAAACCTTAGGCGGGAGATTGAGGATATCCAAGCAAATGCGGCCCCCATTGTCTATATTTGGATGGTATATAGGCGTAGCAAAGGTCAGAATTGGAGGTTGAAATGGGTACCTTCACATAACAATAACAAAAACCCATCTGACAATATAATTAAAAGTAGCTATATATATATATATATATATAAAGAGAGAGAGAGAGAGAGAGAGAGAGAGAGAGAACTCAATAGCCCACCGCATAAATGAATAAAGTGATCATTTAGGGGGGGAGGGGGACAATACCTTTCGGGTATTTGGATCTTGATTTTAAACACACCACTAGCATAGACAGTTCCCTCAGGTCCTTGAAACACTGTAAATCAAAAGAGAATATTTTTCAAAACGCTAATATTCTGTTATTTTGTGTACGAATACAGATAAGGGGGCATACGTGCATCGATGGAGGTGAGAGAGGAGGCAGAAGAGTCGTCGGAAAGAGAAGGGAAAGAGGCGCCTGGGGGTGGGTCGGTGAGCAGGAGCTTCAGTTCCTTCTGCATTCGTAGATACAATCTTGCGGCGTGGGCCATTCTTCCTTTCCTCTTTCCGAGTTTTGGGCAGAGAAATATTAAAAAACGAGCAGATTCAATTTTGAGACTTCAACTGTGAAAGGCGCCTAAAATTTTTCGTCTGGGGTGTGAAAGGCGCTCATGTTTTGGAAACTAACATATACTGATGGCATGTTTGGTTAGGCAACAGATAATTTGACAAGTTCTTGTCTAAGCATGTCATTAAAAATATTTAATATATAGTCAATCTTATGTTTAAAAATTACATTTTATATTGAGAAGTCTACACTTTATTTTTAGAAAACTTGACTCTATTTTCAGAATATATTTTATGGCATATTTAAGAATAAACAAACCAAACATGCTTTCTGTACATTCACATGTCAAAATAACAAGTTAATCAATTGGTCGATGATATACCCTGTGTTAGTTATAAGGGCATAATACTAATTTTGTAGGATGATTAAACAAAAAAATAATAAGAAAGCAATAAGCGTAAAATGGTACAAGAAATAAAGCATATTGCTCCAACATCCCAACTTAGTTTAAATGGCACATATGTATTGATGCTTAAATTAATTTAAGAAGTTGAATTAATTATTTAATTAAATAATTAGATTATTTAATTAAATTTAATAAGATTAGGAAGTTCAATTGAAGAGAAATAATTATTTTAATAAATCAAATTAATTATGTAAACTATAAATTAATTTACTCAATTAAATAGTTAAATTATTTAATTGAGCCTAATCTGATTAAATGAACTAGATCAAATTAATTATTTGAATTTGAATTTAAATAATTAATTGTGAGATTTATTTTTAAATCCAAGTCCAATTCAAATAAACCCATTAGAGACACCCATAAGGGTTGTTGGAAAAAAAATGAAAAGTCAAGAATTTAATATTCTTAAAAGTCTTTACATATCTTTGGAAGATGCAAGAGATAATGTTGGAAATTTTTGAAAAATTTTGAATAATCAAAAACTTACCAACCAATAAAAAAGAAGGCCAAAAATACCAAGAATAAGATTCTAGGTTTTTGATCACTCCTATTTAAACATAAGGGGGCTGGAAATAAGGATTAATAATTACTCCAAATTTTCGGCCATCATAGAGAATGGTTCAGAAGCTAAAATGGTTCAGAAGCTATTTAGAGACCTATTTAGAGAGATTTTTACATGTATTTAGAAGCTAAAATGGTTCAGAAGAAGGTTTAAGTCATGGCTGTTAGCTTAAGGGTGAAAAATAAGTTGAGGTGTTAGTTTGATAAGTCTAAGCATGATGTGGCATAAGCTTGAGGTGGCATGTAATGGTATATCTAATTTTCTCCCTTATCTTGCACCTCTAATCTTGTGTGTCTCACATATTCTTATTTGGTTGCAACCTATCTTCATCACCATTCTTTCCTGTAACTAATTCCTATGTCCGTTCATTAGGTTTTTCACCCGAAAAATCATCGGTTCTTGCCCAATTGATAAGTTTATGCACCGATGGTGTTACAAACCTATGAACCTAGTTATATTTAAATTATAGTATTGTATGTTTATTTGTCCCACGTGTATGATTTAAATATACATATAATATTAAAATTCATGATCGAACCGACTCACTTTCTATAAACTTTTCGGTGACACCTTTCGAACTCCTAAGGTTACCACGTGTAACCTAGCACTATTTACTATATTGATACCTAAATTTCTTCTTATCTCAATATAAAATCAACCACTTAGGTTAGGGGATTCGATAATCAATACTGTGCGAGAGCTTCAAAATTAAGTTTAATAATTAAGAACGTTGAATAAAATAAAATGAATTATATGATGTCATATCAATGCAAATAGCACGCAATTAATATGTAATACATGAATTATATTTGACCATGTGAGTAGTAAGAGACTTGGGTATCACAATAATTAATTAAATATCTTAAGAAACTGATTGTCTATGGAATATATATCATTAAGAATTTTAATAAAATTGTCTATATATATACTTCCATTGTTCAACATACTTTAATTATATATACACACACACACACACACATATATACATACACAAACAAGACTGTTGAAATTATATTAATATCAGGAAATACTACTAGATATGCTTTAAAGAAAAAAATGACATTTGAGCAGACAAATATAGGATATAAAGAGAGAATTCTTTGAGCAAATGAAATGACTTATTTTTCTACTTAGTAGTAGTCATATGAAGACTTACCCGAAGTTTCACCAAACCATATAATTTCACCACTTATAATTTATAAACATGGAGCCCTAATTTTAATATAACTTACCTAGTAGATCAGTTTTTGTTTCTAATTTTTCAATATAATATACACTTATGTGTGTGCATTAAGTAAATATGATAAAAGCAACCAATTAACAAACTGATTCCATGTAACCCATAATCTTCTTTAGTATAAGATTAACCAAATCATTTGAAGAATTCAACAATAATTTATTTTCCATGCTATCTAAAAGAGAGCTTCTAGAATTATGAGAACATAACTTTAATTGGAATTGGAAGAAGATGAATTCTCTGTTTACAATATATTTTCTTCGATTAAAGTATTTACTATGTACTGAAGAACAAACATAACTTTTAAAGGTCTTTATCCATTGTTTTATTTTACTTATCATCAAAGTATATAGAATTGTATTTGAGCAATATAGTATCAATAAATTTTAAAAAATATTATTGTACTACATAATTTGAAGGAAAGAAGAATCAAAATAAATAGACATATTACATATATATATATCATTTACTTTAGAAAAATCAAATAAATAATTTACCTTTATTAACTAAAACAGTTGAAGTAAACCAAATTAGTATCTAATTAAGCTACTAATCTTAATTATATACATAATATAACAATCATATACATTTAAACATGGTCATCTAATCATCCTAATCTTAATTTATACTTAACATTTATAACAATCATGACACACATATATATACATAATATAATAAACTTGTAGAGAAATATTACCTAGTAATATTACCTTAACTAGGATTCTAAAATATGTAATCGTGCTGATAACGTGTTGTAAAATAAAAAAAATTATATATTATGAAGTAAAAAATTTAGAGAGTAGGAAATGAAGAATAGATGAGTACGAAATGAAGAATAAAGTGAATATTTTCTTTTTTTTTGTATTCACTTGTATATTACATTACAATTTTGCCTTTGTTTATAGGCATACAAGATGAATAAATACTATCATATAATAATATGAGAAATTAAAAAATAAATTGAACATCCATATTTGATTTGATATTTACCTACTATTGATTAAATATTTTTCTATTTAATTAGACATATATTCATAACAATTGATATGTTTTTTTATGTCAACATTCCCAAGGACATTGATAATATGGAATGATATCTTTCCTTAAAATAATATGGCCAATCCCCTAAAATCTTTCTTATTAATATGTAATGATTTCTTTCCTTTTTAGAACCCTGATAATACTCATTTGTTTGTCGATAACATCTAATCCGAGCTCATCACTCAACATTATTTAGCTTGGACATACTAGGCTAAATACACCAACTCATGTATATAGTAGCGTAGATCTGAACTACTTCAGCTTGGATATACCTAAGTCGGTAGGGCAGGTCTGACCTATTATAGATCGGACATATCTAGATGATAGGGCAGGTCTGAACCATTCTCAGTCTTGCTAAACCATCTTCTCTTAGTAGGCTAATCAGCGCATCATCACAGTAATCAGTAAAACCAATACGACCTGACAATCTTTTAATACTTAACTCAGATTCCAGCCCAAAAAGGCCCATTAAGTATGTAGTCTTTTCTGAACCACATCAACTAGTCCCCCTACTCTATTTACGCAGAGTCTGATTAATCAGAGTAACAACATATGAATCTGAGCAAGAGTGGCTTCTCTACAACAACCATCATTTTCTATCCTTTCTGTATTAAATGTGATATGCCCTGTAACTCCCGCTTATTCTAATGCATGAAATCCCACACTTAATTTTGAATCTGCAAAAGCAACAATCGCTTCAACTGCCAGCTAAATCCATCCATACACGTGTTCGTCATCAATTGATATAGCTGTCCATTCCATAAATAAGCTGTCTGGTCCTTACACATGTAGCATATATCTACGGTATTAATCAAAATATCTTTTCAACTTCCTTCTGAATCATATAAAGGTCTTCTTCTTCCTCACCTTTACACTCTTTGCATTTTGTTTTTTATACACAACAAACCCTAGTTCTTCATGAGGAGCTTCTAGGCATCGATTTCTGACCATCTCCAGTCTTCTCTTCCAGTTACTCATGTTGTTTTCTTCTTTCCTTCGACTACATGGGTATGAATCTGTGCTTTTTCTTTTAATTCTGCAATTGCATAATCACCTCCATTTATTTTCGATCGATTTCACAGCAATTTCTCTTACAGTTTTTTTTAAAGATTTTATATATATATATATTTTTCCTATTAATCCCTTACTCACATTTTCCAAACTCCAGTCATGTCTAACTCAGATGATACTAGGTCTGTAAGTTTCATATGGGCTTTACTAATCTCCTCATCCCCTTCTATGTGATCTGAGAATAGTCCCCCTAATTCCTCTTTCGATCAATTTAGTGAAATCTTTGTTCCTATAGATTCTCCATGCCCCGACTCTGAAGTTGAACAACCAGTCAGACAACCTATAACTCTCAGAGATGAATCCCTTGGCGAACTAACTATATAAGAAGAAATTCATCCCAATACATCCCCCACCTTAGCTGAACCCTTAAATCCTCTTTCTAGGCCCATCTCTCCTATTCCAGTAGCTATTCTAGTAGAGACTGTAATAATAGTTGCTCTACCCAGTATGCCTTCTCCTAATCCCCTTCATTCTAAGGTATCCTGTCAAACATTGGAGAAAATACGATTCAATTTTAGCATCCCCACTGATTTTGTCCTTCTAGAGCCACATCTCGATCGGAGATAAGATTTACCCCTTCTTGATTTCCTAGCTTTCTTTGTAAACTAGCTAGAGATTGGTCTTCGTTTTCTAATCCCTTAGCTCTTTATTGATATTTCTTCTAAATTTAGGGCACCCTTAAACCAATTCATCCCCAATGCTTTCTGCACAATGGCCAGCTTTTCCATGGCGGTTGCCTACCACAAAACATAGCCTTCAGTCGATCTCTTTCATTTTTATTACCAGGTCAGGACTTCAGGTCCTGGCCAATTCTATCTTACCTCTTGGGGCTCGGCCAGGTTTTTGGCTGGAGCCTCTTCTTCTATAAAGAAATGGAAGACCAGGTATATTTTTGTATCTAACCTTCATCCGTGGAGTTTTTCTACGAGCTGGGTTTTGAAGACCCCCAAGCAGGAAAAATTGATAAAAGAGCTTGTTCTCAAGCTTTTATGAGGCTTCTTACTAAGCTTAATAAAATAACTTATGTTGTTACCAAATTGATCGAATCTTTTCTATTTTGTATTATTTTGGGCTGAGCCCACTTAGAGTTAATCTTCCTCAACCATTAGGTACACCATTTTTGTTGTGTTTTATTTTTTATTCCCTTACTTAGCCACTTAATATTTCTATCACATGCAGATCCTTACTTTGGCAAGATGTTGTTCGATCTAGAGAATAAAGAAGAAACCGCAGCTGCTCAACTAAAGACAGATCATTTATTTGCTCATCCGCCTACTAACCTAGCTGGCTTCTCCTCAGCTCTGGCTGCAGCTGTTCCCGATCAGACTCTTCCACTCAACTCTCAGCCTGTAGGGGATTCCACTTTGAGTACCAAACTACCTCTTAGTGCAGTTGACCTAGAAGCTGAAATGAACTGGCCGCATCCTCCTACTTTAGTGACGAGCTATTTGGACAAAGCTAAAAGGCCCATGCTTGAGAAGGCTTCAAAATCTTACCTTGCCAAGAAATCAAAAACCACTAGAGCCACTTCTGTATCAAGGAAGGGTGTTTCCCTTCAATCTATTCTGGAAAATAAAGATGGGACTGTCTTCCCTTCTTATTTAAGAAACTTTGTTCCTCCTCGAGATACATAGATTATTAGTCAATTGACTAATTCTCAAAAACTAAACTACGTAGCTCTTCACCATTCCAAGGTATGCTTATAATAAATTTTCTTCCATACTTAAACTAAGAATGTATTCTTCTCTGACTGTCTATCATTTTCAGACAACTTGTCGAGCTTTTGTCTGAATGGGAAGCTAGCACTCCTTCTACCATCATGGCTGAGAATTCTTCCTTGAAAAAAGAATTGATGGCTGCAAGAGCAAACATCGAGCAACAAAAGCATGATCTGGCCATTTGTGAGAAGAAAGTTGAATTGACCACAACCAAAAATACCTCATATGAATCTGGAATCTTTGAGCTGGAGACTAAATACAATGTTGCTGAAGATGAAAACTGCCGTCTCATGCTTTTAATATAAGAGAGGGAATCTGAGCTCAAGGTAGAGGGTCACCCCCGTGGTGAGGGTGATCCATCTCTCCGAGGCAATGTCACATTATCTTATCTTTGTCTCAGAGCAGTATCTACCAAGCCGCTACCAATCCTATTAGTTATTCCATGGTAAGCTGTCATAATGTGGTTGTGGCAAACTTCACTTCTAGGTTAGCCCGCGGAGCACTGGTGGCCCGGTGGAGGGGGACACCAGGAGTAACTAGTGTAGGCTATCTCCTTTCCCCAGGTCCTGCTCCTCTAGTACGAGGTTTTGCGGTGGAGGACGAGGTATGTCCTACCTTTGGTGTGAATCTCCTCCTTGAAAACCTCGACTAACCCCTAATATTCTCTCATGCCTTAACCCACAATTTCCCACAGACGACACTACTTGGAGAGAACTAAAATAACCCTAATCCAAGAATTCCCACTCAGTAATAGCTACTCCTATCTCCACCAATCAGCTCCTGCAAAATAGTCGTTAGTGGTGTGGGGTTGCCCAACATGGTCATTCCGATGGTCAAGCCATTCACTCAATACCCAATGAATAAAGAAGTGTGCTGAATGAATGAATGAAAATCTCAAAAATCAAATCATACCTCAAGTCTCCAATTTATAGCCATGATATAAATAATGGTAAAGAGGTAAAATCCCCCTCTTCACACATAACTGAATTAAAGATATGCTTCATTCATTTCAGGGATTTATTTCATAAAATATTCCTACCTATTCATTAGTAACCAAATTGTTATAAGATTCCAACATAAATACGCATTTCACGGAGCTCGAGCTAAATAGGACATCTTTATCCTGAACAGACCTTAGGAAGGCTGAGCTATACTTATTTTATCAAACTATCATATACCAATGGTCCAGTTCGGGATTAGAGCTCTTTCCTTCTTATTTAGTACCTGACCTAACCTGGATTCTACTCATTTACTACGTCACATGTCATTGTGAGCTCGTCCACCAAATGGCCACATCATGAGGTCGAGTTTAGGCCACATCCTTATTTTATCAAACTATCATACACCAATGGTCCAGTTCGGGATTAGAGCTCTTTCCTTCTTATTTAGTACCTGACCTGACCTGGATTCTACTCATTTACTACGTCACATGTCATTGTGAGCTCGTCCACCAAATGGCCACATCATGAGGTCGAGTTTAGCCACATCACTGTACCATATCAGATCTAAAAAAATTTCTTAGATTAAGATCTATTTGAACTGAAGAATGTCCATAAATTTTGTATAAGAGTTCGTTACATTCGAATGCTAAAATTGCATGCATTTTTATGATAATACATTCTCAATGTTCAAACATTGAGTGGTAAATAGAGATAAAATAATTTTGATTTAGTAAGAGTACACAAATCACATGAGTGTCGCATTGATGGTTTTAAAATGAAAAAATCATGATGGATTATCACCTTTATTTACAATTAAATACTTTCAAGTATTACGTCTTGAAAGGATTCCACTTGGACCACTTGGGACTAGGTCTAGGTTAACCTCATGGATGACGGGTTATCCCATGGATTGCTTTGCCTTTAGCCTCAAATAGTAGTGAAAAATAAAATATTTTATTGAACTTGCAAAAATTGCTTAGTACATAAACTAGGAGCCACTTGGGGCTTATTATCTAAAAAGGAATTCAAACTTCTTACTAAGCGAACGAGAGTAACAATAGCCTTTTATGGGTAAACTCTAATGAAAAGACATAATTTAAAAAAATAAATCTAAGTATACTAAATGCCGTTGGTGAAAATTCTTGAAATAGACCACTATGTGCGGAGTATTCTCGATTGAGAAGTTTCTGGATAATTGAATTTTTTTCCAACACGCCAATATTCATTTTGGTTTAATTATTATCAATTTTTTTCATATTATGGTTCTATAATTTGGTTAGTCAAACATTTTAAAAAGATAAAAAAATAAAAAATAATTAAAATATTGAATATCAAAATCATCATCGCAATTCTTATTTCTTATTTATTCACTTTTGTTGTGTTAAAAAATTTAAAAAAAGTATAAAACAATTAATAAACATGAAAATATTATATAATATTTTTAAAATATGTACAAAATTATAAGTCACTATTCATTATGGTTTAGTAAATTAAAATCAAATTGAATATCGAATTTAAATACAAATAAAAGAGTCATTAAGATTCATTTGGTACAAGATTTTTAATTTTGGTTCAATTCAATCATTTTACCAAACTGTGAATACCAATATAAAAGAATCATAATGAATAATAAAAAAGATATGACACATTAGATTTAATAATGAATATAATTTTATTATAAAATATATTTATTGCGAATAAATTGAATCTATCTCACAATATCTAATATAATTTAATTCATCAAAATTAATGTAAAAATAACATTGGTTTTTTGTGTCAATTTAAAGAAATGCCACTATCGTATTTATAAATTTGTTTACTCCATCTTTTGAAAAAAAAAAGAAATTAAGCAAAACCTACATATTAAATTGCATTCATAAAAATACATATATATTTGATTTTTTGTTTTCACTAATATCTTTAATTGCATTGATGAAATTTTTTTTCTTACAAGATTTTTATTTTTTTGGATTATTTGTAAGTGAAAATAGTGAAATGCAAAATGAGTTTTCTAACTGAAAAGATGGTATGTTTCCCTCCAAAAAATAAAGTCCCTCTCATTTTTTCCTCCACTGCACCTTTTTCTATCCAAAACTTAACATTGGAACTAAAAAAGAAACGAAAAGCATACTTATGGGATTAAATCTGGATTTGTTTCAAAGCATGGTACCAAAATGACAATACATTCTAAAGTGTGGGACTAAAAATGCATTTTTTCTATTAGTTATATATCCAAAATAGTATCATTTGGCATTTGAATTATTATATTTGAAAATAAGTAATTAATTTTGGACTGAAATAGGAAAGGATTTTTTTATTATTTATTACAAAAGTAAAAAAATAAATTACCGTAAAATTAAAAGTCTTAACACTTCTATTGTAAAGCACGGATAAAATCCATAATTTTGTATGGGTGTAGATAGAGTCCACATCTTCATATATATGTGTTGATAAATTAACACTAGGGCAAAATGGTCATTTAATAAATTAATAGGATAAAATAATTAATTTATGACTTCAATTTAACAGAGCAAACGTAGAGGGGAGTTTTTATAATTATGAAAAGAGAAAGAAAGGAGGTGATGATGTAGCTAATATAGAGGGGAAGTAAGTACAACTAACTCTTATTTTTATCTCTAATCTCTCCTTGCATTTTTCTAGTAGAGCGGGTTGGGAGAAAGTACATCTCTGGATCAACTTTTCTTGAGGCAATGTGGAAAAGTTGTGGAACTTCAGCAAATTTGCACAACATACTCTTGGATGTTTGGAGAGATGCGCAACTTAAAATTGTGTATTTTGGACAAGCTTGCCTCCAATAGCGAATTGGAAAATTATTAGTGTCAAACACGTTTCCTTAATATGATCTGATCTAACTGCTTAGAGCCATAGGAAGCTTCAGAGTAGAGATTTGATCTTGTTGCAAGAGGTATACAACTCTGATCTCTTTGCAATTTTACAATTATATAATTGTCAACTCCCATTCTCAGGAATAGGAAATATTCAAGACTGGGTGGGATTTCTGTGAGCAGCAGGGAGCAGGATTTTTGGAGACCTTTTTAGCTTCAACTTTAAGTTGTATACTTGCAATTGATTTTTCTTCTAAAAACTAATATGATTTCTTGAATTTAAGTAACTTTGACTTAATAAGACCAAATTGAAGACTTCTACGCCTTGAAAGGGTTTGAAGTCAGAATATAAGGTGTTACTGTTCCCTTCATATTATTATTATTCAATAATGAACAGCTTATGTTTGCCCGCCCCCGCCCCCAGCGCGCCACCCCCCCTCGGGGACTTCAATTTGTAGTTGTCTTATATAATATAGAAAGTATTTTCTTTGACATGCTACATAGTAGCAACCCCTTTGTACATTTTACCCAAAACAAAATGATTTTAATTCTAATCATGAAAATATTAGTTTTCTGATGCCTTGGGATGGGTAAAGAACTTGATCTATTTAATTTTTGAGAAAAATTAAATATATTGATACATCTTAATCTAAAAGACTCCAAATTCTATTTAGAGAAGATAATTAATAACTTACTTTTTATTCAAATATGCAAAATAAATTTTTCATATTTTTCATATTTATTTTAGGATTTGTTATTTATTTTACTTTTATAATTTGAGATGTTAAATTTATTCTTTACTCATTTTTTTTTAATCGAAAAAAATTATTTCCTCGTGCTTTGACATGATATAAATTGAGTATAAAAATAAAAATAAAAAGAAGCTTAGTAGTTTCTTTAGAGAAAATTGGAGAATACAAGGGGCCCAGTTGGAACCTCATCTCTTCATGCAGCCACTCACGTCACTATGTGCTTGGGCGGCTTTCGAGCGCCTTTTCATGTGTTGCTATCCATTCTATGGGCTTTTCCATTCACAGATTATAAGTTTATATTTTGCCTAAATCAATTTAGAGGGTGGGTGACAACACTTATTTAAAACTTATTATAAGCTCTCATACTTTATAATATACTTTTGAAACTTGTAAGATATAAAATTTTAGCTCTTAAGTATTTAGATAAAGAATATTAGGAAGTTTTAATATATTAGTGATAATTTTTAAATTTGTATAATTAAACCATTTTTTTTTATTTTCAAAAATAAGTTGGAGTTTACCTTTTCTTTTCAAGAGCTTATATTTTTAGATCTAAGATCATCTAATAAAATTATCAAACACTTTATAGAATCTAACACCAGAGCAACTTCCCTCATGCCAAAGCAATTTGGCAAATTGGACAATGATACTCTTTTTGGTTAAATACATTCTTGATGTGAAATTCAATAAAATATATATATATTTTATTTATGAGAAAATGTGTGGGAAGAAAGGCCGGCGCAAAAAAATGACCTGCACTAAACAACTTAATAACGGTCTTGAAATGGAACCCCTGATTAATCGAGTGGAGAGGATTGCAAATTTTGTAGAGATTGTAGGAAATAATCTATTACAGGGAAGAGAAGATAGAAAGTATAACAATTTTCTTCCCGAACAAGTTCATTATATTACCATAAAGGCTGGTTTGGATAGCTTGATTGGGCTGGATTTAGTATATAATCTAACTGGGTCAAATGATTGGTATGTTTGATTTGGGCCCTTGATGGATTAGGAACCCGATTGTTTATCATGCAATTTTTGGAGAAATTATCTACAACCCAATGGTGGTATTATGTAATCCCATTGATGGGCCTGGATCCAATGTAATGTGAAGTTGCATATTTGTCCCTGAAATTGGATGGTAAATGACTAGATTAACCCTTTAAAACATCATAATAACACTCATGCCGCATATAAATTTGCTGTCTGATCGAAGACAACAAGCAGAAAGCAAACCCTAGATCTCTGGTTAGGTTTCGCCCTTTTTCTTCCTCATTTTCTCTTTTTCTAGCCATCTAATATTCGATGTTTATGTTGTTTTGTAGGGAACAAATAAGCAGGTAGCACAATAGTGGTAAATATTGCATCAAGATATAAAAATCATGATACTTATGTTTACTGTTATTCCTATCCGTTTTTGTAGTTTTATTTATTTGTTATTTTTTTTTGTTTCTTAGCTAATAATTGAAATAAAAAGACACTACCGTACTGAAAATCTGAAAATTCTATTTGTTAAAAAATATGAAATAGGAGTGAGGTTAGCAACCCTTTTTTCATTTCGGTTACATGGGTCTCATTAAACTAATTTCATTTCGTTATTTGGAGATTTCGATTATGTTATCTCACTTTAGTCTGAGTGGTGTGTTCTGAGTATATGGTGTGAGTGGTGTGTTCTGAGTATTTGGTGTCAGTGTTGTGTTCTAGGTATAATAAATATTGTTATGTCAATTTCCAACCTTGTTGAGGTAAAATTTGTGGACAAGAGATAGAGGTACAACTTTTCTATTGAAAGCTTAGCCCAATTCAATTTTGATTATAGCATAAAATTTGTCCAAGTAGTTGTACAAAATGAATCACCAAAATTCGGATCAGACTTCAGTCCAGTATTGATGTATTTGACCAATTGGGTCATATCTCTTAAGCCCAAATTTATTTGGGGCTAAAATTCGGATATGTTATATGCAAGAGGTAATAAACAAGTTTTCTGAAGTCAAGATGGTGAGAAAGTGTGTCAAAATGGTAAAAACATAGGCTACGAGTTGCTGTTGTTGATAAATGACAACTCTTGGACATGACTCGGTAATTTGACCATACTAACATTCCTATCACACAACATCCTAAGAGATCTAAAAGGATCTTGAGGCCATATGAGAGGTATGGTCTTTTGTTGGAGAACAATAAGGATGAGCATTATTTGGATAATGATCCAAGGAATTATGGAGAAGCGATGTCTGACATTGATTCGGAAAGATGGAGAAGACATGCAAATTAAGATGGACTCCATGTACTCCAACAAGGTATGGACCTTGATTGACCCACCATAAAGTATAGTAGTTTACAAGCGGAAGCTTGCAGTAGATAGAGATGTAGTGACCTATAAGGCATAACTGGTTTCAAAAGGCTATTCTCAAAAGTAAGGCATTGACTATGAGGAAACCTTTTCACCAGTGGCGATGCTAAAATCAATCCGGATACTTTTTTGCTGTTATGATGGTTAATTTCTTATTTTTTTTTGCTATTTGACAACTAATTCAATACACATGCTTATAAATATTTGAATAGTATTTGTGTGACTTTTTTGTTGTTATGATGTTAATTTCATATTTTTTTTGCTATTTGACAACTAATTCAATACACATGCTTATAAATATTTGAATAGTATTTGTGTGACTTTTTTGTTGTTATGATGGTTAATTTCATATTTTTTTGCTATTTGACAACTAATTTAATACACATTCTTATAAATATTTGAATAGTCTGATTTGCCTCTTAAATGGGAGATGTGTTTTCTGAATGAACCATTGATTTACAATAATTATCAAAATGATTCGTCTTGAAATTATTTTTGGGCTATTTCGTTCATGCAAAACTACATTGTAATAGATGTGAAATTTTTTGGGCTAGGGCAAATCTGAGTTTAAATGAGTAATATTTTGATATACTCATTTTTTTTATTGATAAGTAAATTTATTTGGAGTGTCTGACTATGATTTTTGAAATTGTTTGTATTCAAATAATGAATTAATTCCCTCTTCTGTGTCATATAGATTCACATTGTTAGTTCTTTGTAAATGGAACTAGATAAGTTTTATTGGGTCTGGCTATGAAACATGGACATATAAAAAACAACCTCTATTCACTCTTTGTTGATAAATACATTATTTATACAACATCCAATTTGCTTTTTTGAACTATTTTTTGAAATTTTTTTGAATTATTTTGTTTTTTGTTACTTTATCATCATTTGGATAATATGGATACATACTTATCATTTGTCAACCTATATATTTTGATAGATGGATGATGGTACTGAGCATCAACATATCTTTTTGGTAGTAGAAGAAATTGTGTCCACTATAAAATTTTTATTCTTGGCATTCATTCGTGCATACCAAGCATGAAACCACGGACATTGTCGTTTAGGACGTGTTAGGAAAATAACTTATAGTTTGACAGTTGGAGTACCAAAACAAATTGAACACTTGTATGATCTTATAAACATTAGTTATGAAACTTGTATTGACAACCTCTGAATGGATAGAAATGCCTTTGCCCACTTGTATTTCCTCCTCGAAAATATAGGTGGACTTGTTCGTACAAGAAATGTCGAAATTAATGAACAAGTGGTCTTGACAATTTTAGCCCATCATAAAAAGAACCGAGTTGTTAAGTTTGATTTCAAATGATCTGGGTATAGTATTAGCAAACATTTCAATGCTGTGCTTACAGCATTACTTAGGCTGCACCTAATACTTCTTGTTAACCTTGAGCTTGTTGAAGAGGGATGCACGAATGAGAGATGGAAATGGTTTAAGGTAACTCTATTTTGTTGATAATAGATCTACCTATTTTGGTTATATTTTCATTTCTATGTTAGTATGATATAAAGCACTTGATTGCATGTTTGTCTAATGTTTAAGGTTGCCTAGGTGCATTAGACGGGATGTACATTAAAGTGAGAGTCCCTCAAACCGACAAGGCCCGATATAGGAATAGAAAAAAGGATATTACGGTGAATGTCCTTGGCGTATGTGACCAAAATATGAAGTTTATGTACGTATTAATTGGTTGGGAGGGTTCAACTGTAGATAGCAGGATTTTACGGGATGCCATTAGTAGACGAAATGGTCTTAGAGTTCCCAGTGGTATGAAATACTTAACTGAATATCATTATTTGGAAACATATAGATGATCTATTTACCTTCTCATTTACGACACAATAGAAACATAATAATATTCATAATATATTACAGGAAGTTATTACTTATGTGATAGTGGGTACACAAATGGTGTTGGTTTTCTAGCACCATACAAAGGTGTTAGATACCATTTGAATGAATGGGATGAGGGGTCTTTAGCACCTCAAAACTTATGAGAGTTGTTCAACTTAAAGCATGCCAAGGCGCGTAATGTAATAGAGAGGCCATTTGGTTTATTGAAGTCCGATGGGCCATTCTTAGGAGTAATTCATATTATCCTATCAAGGTCCAAAACCGCATAATTATGACATGTTGCTTACTCCATAATTTCATTCATTCTTCCATGAACTATGACCCTTTAAAGGCTGCACTACCATAATATATGCATGATCATGATAATGACATTGGAGAAGATGACGATTTCATGGAACAGGTTGAGTCGTCCCAACTGTGAACTAATTGGAGGGATAAACTTGTAATGGCTATGTACACTGAATAGAGAGGGGTTCACTAGTTTAGGATGAGTCCATATATTTTTCAGAACATATTCACTCATTTCTATCAAGTAGAATTTTTTTCGTTTGTTGTTGGATGTATGTTGGGATATTGATTGTTCACTGATATTATAACTATTATGTTGAATATGCACCATAGTGCATGGTAGCCTTGTTTCTTGGTTTTAACATAAATTTGTGGAGATAAATTCCTTAGCATTACTATCCTTGTATGATGATCAGTTTTATGGATCCTTGTGCTTCATTGTCATAATTTGACAATGAAGATTCCTTCAATGTTACAGCTATTAATAGCTTGTTCCAAGAAAATCTGTTAATGGCTTTTCAAATAACCACCTGTTTGTCCAATAAAATATAATCTTTTAACATAAATATGACGTGTACTGTGAATCCAATGTTTATGCTTTTAGGAATTATGGAGTCAAGTTCTAGTAGACAAAAGAGTAGTCCTACAAGAAAAACAAATAATACTAGAAGATCCTGGACAGTAAAAGAGGAGCAAGTGTTGATTTGTGCATTGAAAGACATTATAGTGAGAGGTTGGTAATGTGATAATAGATTCAAGACGGGATATCTAGGAGTTTTAGAGCAGGCTATATTACAAGCATTTCCAAGAATAGATATTAAGATTGATCCCCACATCAATTCCAAAATACATATCTGAAAAAAAAACTATGGTAGTCTAAGTACAATGCTATCAAGATCAGACTTTGGGTGGAATGATGCCTCTCATACTCTTGATGTGCAATCCGACGAAGTGTGGTAAAATTATGTGAAGGAAATTTTTTACCTTACCATATATTTTTTTGGTTTATATATGACAAAGTTTTGCTAGCTTGTGGGATAAACTTCCACAAGTTGCCTCTTAAACAATGTATTAATTGTATTATTTATCACTTTTTACCTACCAACATCATAGATAGACAGCAATGCGCATACTATGAGGTATAAGGCGTGGCCGTTTTACAAAGACTGGTGTGACACATTCGGTAAGGATAGAGCAACAGAAGAAAGTGCTGAAGCTTTTGTGGATATTTTCAAGACTTGCTCAATATCCCAAAAAAGGGTTGAAGCTGATAAAGGAGGTGAGAATGTCCCATTTTTTTATTGTTTCAACGAAGAGGCTGATTACACTTCCATCAATTGTGGGAAAAGTAGCGCTAATCAAAAGAGTAAATCTTCCAAAAAAAGAAAGGAGCCAGATGTGACCGATAATCGTTTCATAGATTTGATGACATCATTTTGTGACAAAACAGAGGTACGGTTAGGAGACCTTGCCGAGAGAATTAAGTTCGAGCATGATGCATCTGCCTCTAGAAAGGTTATTTTTGAGGCTCTGGTTATATGGATTTTTAGGTATGGAGGATAAGATTTATGTAGCCAAATAACTATGAAACAACACCAAAGATCTAGACCTTTTCTTCAGCTTGCCAGATGATATGAAGAGTGTGATTGTTAAGATGATGCTAGATGGTTGTATCTGAAAAGAGATATATGTCAACTTTTGCATTTTATTCAAACATGGTCCTACTGCATATTTTTGGGTCAAGCTATATGCTCCAAAATAGAACTCAAGTGTTTGATTACTTGAAAACTTGAATGCATGTAAAATGGTGTATTTCGAACACTTGATTAGGCTGACACTACAGTTTGTCATATATATTTTGTTGGATATATGAAACAGAAGTTTCCCACTGAATTTGTTTAATGGAAAAAGACTAGTATATTATTTCAATTCATGAAAAAGCTCCAAATTATGTATTATTATATCCGCTACTGCCCAGTGCTGAATTTGGTTAGCTAAGTAAACTTTATGTTGACTTGGTAGATCTATTTGGATGGTGAATTTGATTGTACTTTTAATTTATTGATGTTTGGTATAAAAATAATTTATTGTGATAATGGTCAATGATGTGCTGCACTTTAATCATTTAGTTGTTGGCCATGTATCTCAATGCCCAAAGTATTTTCTGGCCAGCTTTGAAATATCCTATTTTATTTAGAGAGAAAATATACAACACATTTTTACAATACGTAAACATGCTATATCTTTCAAAGATTTGAAAATATCTTGTATGATAAACTAGGGATTAATCACACTTTAATTCATTTATTGTTGTATCATCATTGACACGTCTTATAAACAAAAAGTTCATTCTTGGCAACACAACATCATACAGTCTTAACCGTGCAACACAACAACACACATCAAATCTTACAACATAAACAGATGTTTACAAATACATTACATTGAACATAAAAAATAACATCATGATTACTAGCCGAATATAAACTTACTACAGTGCCAACCTCACATGAGGAACGGCCGATGAAAATACTTCCACACAAATTATGCATTAAAATTTTGCCGGTGAATTAGATGTAGAGAGAAACTAGCATTTGCAGAGTTGGCACTGTTTGAGG
Source organism: Paulownia fortunei (assembly GCA_019321725.1). Taxonomy (NCBI): domain Eukaryota; kingdom Viridiplantae; phylum Streptophyta; class Magnoliopsida; order Lamiales; family Paulowniaceae; genus Paulownia; species Paulownia fortunei. The sequence goes on along the minus strand of JAGSPU010000032.1, from coordinate 12,922 downwards.
GGTCAGACCACTATGGACTTTTTGGCAGACGTTTGTAAGGTACGCCAATCAGCTTGGCAATAGTTGGTTGGAGTTTTGAAGGATATTGATTGAATGACCCTTCAAATGCTGAATCAGACACGTATCCTGCAAGAAAATTAAAAAATGATTGATCGTTACTAGATTCAGTTGTGGATGATATGTTCATCACTGGAGGTGCAACTTTAATCGGGCCTTCAATTTCCTTCTCCTTATCTTCAGTATCAGACGAGATGTTGATGATATCCTCCTTAATATGGTCATGGACATTTGGTGATCCATCAAATAGTTTTTGGAGTTCCTCCTAACTTGGGTCTCCATATTGTTGATAAGCATAACATATAACATGAAACAAAACATGTTTGAGTAAACATATATGTATTAAATACAATCTAACAAATATGTAACATACATGCATACCTCGAATATGTAGTCCCACATAAAATGAGGTGCATTGATTTTGTTCGTAACTGCATCATAATTGACCCCTCTAAGATTGATAATCCAACTAAACACTCGATATCTTTTCTCAAGATTTTTAAGCCTACTCACACAATAATCATACATAAATGCTTTGTTAAATTCTATGTTCACAATATCCTGTCCAATCAGCAGCACTACATGTGCATTAACATGGCTGGACACAAAGTTTCCAATTGCAACTTGATTCACTAACATCTCAATAAAAAACTTATCAACGGTCTCTACCCACTCCAAATCATACAAAAAATCCTCTTGTCTTAATTTAGATTTTGGAGCCATTTTGATATAAGGACGACAAATGGGATTCTAAAATATACTGAAATAATTTAGATTTATTTTCACACATGTACAACACACAGAATGATATAGTATTTATAGACCTGAATGGGATTCTTTTAAAAATTTGCATCCCTTCCTTAAATACGTAATAGTGCATGACATTTTCAATTGGCCATGATTATTGCTTTTAAAAATGGGTACAACAGATAAGCAACAACATAATAAATTATTAATGAATTTGAGTTGAACTGATTTGTAGATGATATGCTGAGTTTCTATGATTGGTTGGATATGTTTGATGCTTATAGAAATATATTATTTTATTAAGTCTGTTTAGATGCTTACAGTTTTTTGTTGGATGCTTTACAGAATTGTCGATCAACTCTATTGTCTTCTTTAATACTCCAGTGCATGAATTATCAAGCCTGACAAATCTATTAATGTCATTGTATATTATTTGACCAACTGGTAGTATACGGAGGGTATTAAAATAGTTCAACATTTGTTAATATCATTATTCATTTAAATATCAGTTTTACTTCCACAACAAAAAATATATAATATGCAAATCTTAACTTGTAAACATTGGTATGTCTTATTTGGAACTTTTAACTTTTCATCCAATTAATCTATATATTTCACTTGTTGTAATGCTTTAAATAATATTGGTTTGATTTTTGATATTTTATGGCAGTTAAACATAGACTGATAACATGGTTCGAACACGAAACCAACAGATTGTGAGATTCTTCCAAGATAGCGACTGGACTATCATCGAGGAGGATTTGTTGTATGATCATCTATAGAGGTTATCTCGAATTCATAACTTGTCTGACCAAACAATTTTCAATATTGTATTAGCAAGAATTCAAATCAGATGACTACATTGTTTCGAAAACAGTTCACCGTGGAAAAGATAAAGAGAAAAGTTCAAAGCATCCAAAATTTGTATCATGATTTTGTTGGGTTTATTCACACTCTAAGTGTTTAGTATGATAAAGTGCATAACATTATAAGGGTTGATGGCACTTACTGGGCTCATATTGGAAAGGTAATTGTGGCTGTAAATATTGAAATGAGCTTAATAAATTCTCAAGAAACCACTCAACAGAGGTACTTCCATGCCAGAGGCTTCCCGCATTAATGAAACATGCCTCAAGATTTTCCATTATGATGATGCAGTAGAGATTGATTTTGGAGACTTGCCTGGATACACAGCTGATGCTCCTTTGAACATAAATGATAGCTCAGATGATGATGGAAGTGGGTCAGATGATGGTGAATGTGAAGAAGAAAATATCCCAGTTGCTGAAGCTGGGAATAATGAAGATGATGGGCTGGAGGATGGTGGCTCAGTTGAAGATGGAAGATCTAGTGTTGATGATAGATGAGGCGATGCCTTTTCAAATTTTGGGTATTAATGAAAAATAACTGTAATTCATATTTTGGGGTTGATGATGGTGTTTATTAATCTAGTTATTACTATGGCTGATATTAGATGAATTCGACAGTATGCTTATTAACATGATGTGTAATGTTATTTTAAGATGTGTTTGTGTGGGACAATGAACTGGTTGGAATTTGGTTGGTTGACATATGTGATGGACTTGATATAGGTACATTTGGCTAAGATATGTAATTATCTATTTTGAAAGGTTGTGTATTGGGGTATTGGCATACTTTATGTTGCATATTTTTTGGAATTGCATACCAATTAGTCATGAACAGAGGACTTTTGTTAAGAGTGTGTACATCAAATTTCCTTTTTGCTTATGTATGGTCACAATGCCTATCTTGCAATTAGTTGGCCTAAACCTTTTTGTTTGAACACAACACACACAAAAGTACAAGAAAAGTCAGTTTTCACAAATTACCTAACTGCCAAATACTTGTACAATGAACATAATACTTGTACAATTGATAGACATTGTGGAAGAATGGCTCCAAATATTTTTGACCAAAAGTAGGGTGATTTAGAGGGATGTCTGCCTGTGAGTCCCTATACAAACCAAAAGTACAGCTAGCTAATCTTAGAGTTCCAAGATAACATTGCTATGTCATGAAGATTAGATTCTCTTTTGAAAGCATGCGTACAACTTGCTTGTTCACTTTTCCACTAACATTCACCCCTTTAGTGTATCAATTATCATTCATCCTGCACATAATAGTTGCAATTTTATCTTTATACAAAAAAACATGATATCTTTGGGCATTGTCACAAGTTTGAAGAGGACATTTGGTGTTCATAGCAAAAATGTGCATTGTCATGTCGGATGAAAAATGGTGGAATATGATTAGCTGGGCTCATATACACAATATGTTTTTTATTTAGCAACTAATTATTATGGTTAGTAGTTGGAAAAAACTGTGGCAAAATGAAGGTGGTAGGATTAAACTATGGTAGCTTAAAATGACATATTTTAAGCTAATTATTTATTGATAATTGAACAAGTTTAATTGCGCAACATATTTTATATTAATTATTGCATTGTTCAATTATTTCAGGTCTGTTAGCATAATCCCTAGGGTTTGAAAGTATAGGTGAGTTTTCATGCTGCTTTGTTGCAAATATGAATGACACACTTTTGATTCTTGTAAACTTCACAACATGGTTTATATTATGTCTTATGCTAGGATTTTGAAATTGACACTGAAGGAAGCACTTTCAAGAATCAACAAATTGTTGCTTACATGTACTAAGGATGGAATGGCTACCTGACGAGGAGTGTTTCTTATATCATAAGTTGCAATGTCTGTGCAAACCCATGAGTTGTTTGATCGACGGACGGGTGTTCAATAATTTATTAGAATCGATAGCAGTCCAGTTAACCTATGCATTTGCAAAAGAGTTCGCTGTGGAAAAGGTCAAGCAGAAAATTCAACAATTTCAAAATGAATGGTATCAATTTGATAGGTACATTGATACCCCAAGGATTCGTTATGATACGAAACAAAATATGGTACAAGTGGATGGACGTTACTGGGTTCATATTAGATGGGTAAGATTTAGTCATTTATTTTAATATGGAAACTACAATGATTTAATTTATGCATGGTAACTTTAATGTTAATCTCAATGCAATAGAATATTACATATATAACACACAACTGTATGTAGGAATCAAGTAAGCAAAGACACTTCAGGATTAAAGGTTTCAATCACTATGAAACTGGCCTAAACATATTTTATTTCAAACATGCAACTGAGATTATATTTGAGGATGTGCCTAGAAGTAGTCCTCAGGCTCCTATCATCGTTCTGGATAGGTCTAATGATAATAGTCAAGATGGTCCTGCTGAGGACTATCCACAGTTTGATGAGGCTAGGGGAGATGAAGATGCTGCGCAAGATGAAGAAACTGAGCAATATGAGGATGATGAGGAAGATGAGGAAACTAGTACTGATGAGGAAGATGGGCATCAACTTCAAGTTAGTACAGATGATGAAGCATAGTCTGGAGTCAAATACAGTTGAAGTTGGAGGCACCAATCGAGGGGCATTGTCACAAGTTTTCGTATTGGTCTGAAACTATTAAGAATTAATACTTCTTAGGTGGATTTATTCGATCTTGTGTGTATAGATGTTAATATGCAGGTGGAATGGATGGTTATGGTGAGATCTTCTTAAATTAAAATAAATTCTTCAAACATGAATGTTGCTAAACCTAAATGACTGCTATGCAGTCATATATAAAGGCTAATCTTATGCAAAGGTATTCTTTATATTGGAACAAACATGATAAATACTGCAAATTCACATGACAATAGGATGCACCATGGGATGGTTAATAGTTAAGCATCTAATGTATAATTTTTTATATATAGATATGGTATAAGTTGCCTACAACTTTCAATTAAACATTCAACAGCCAAGCGATGCTTCCCTATGTGCATTACTTAAGAAGAAAGCAAAATTACCTTCAACTTTCAATTTCTACATATTGAATATACATGGTATGTACATTTTCATTCAAAGACCACACATTTAGTAGCATGGTCGACTCATAATTCAACTAGAACAACATAAAAATAGTATCATTAACATCATGGCAACATTGCCTTAGCAAAGAAACAAAGTGGGGGTAGCAAGTTTCATATAATTCAACTACTTCCCTCTAATCTCAATAGCTTAATCCAACCACTTTTCACAACATGATAAAATATACAAATGCCAACAAAATGACCACATAGGTCACCATCCACGACACAATTGCTATAAACTACCATCGTTTTTCCCCTTGCCTACATAAAGTGAAGTTAGCTTGTAAAGTATAAATCCGTTGTAACAAACCTAGAATAATTTCCTTCGTACGAGCGCACATTTTTGGATCGCACCAAATGAAGAAGTCACATTTATTTGATTGCAAGTAACACATAATGATATATTATAAGTAAAGTGGTGTGAAATGGTCATGGTGAATATCATACGACATACGCAAGTGTATAAACTTACCCCCTTGTAGGACATGACATGAATCGCCTTCCTGGTTATTGTTTGTCTACGAAGTCTGCACTCTCAATTGATAACCACATAGACAACGTTTATGTTCTTGTTGGACACCCCATCTATATCGAGGTGAGGTAGAGTTACCCCAACTATTTTGTCCACAATTATAACTGTTGCTCATTGCAACAGACTACTCAGAATTATCTACAAGATTAGAATACTAGATGAGATGAAAATTAATGACATGACAAAGGAAAATGGGCATAAGGCTATCCACATATAAACTGATAAGTTGGTTTTATACCAACAATTCATATACTTTTTGATTAACATTTGGTTTGTTTTCAAGTGTTTTTGTTAATTTTTATGCATTTAGTTTAAAATCTTATAGGTAATGATAAAAGGAGAAGAAAATAGAAAGAAACCAAAAACTTGGTTGAAATGTTGAAGAATCTGAATTGTGGTGCTACTGATGGCAGTTTTTTTATTTCAATCATAACTCTTTTCTCAAATGTCATTTTGACTTTATTTTTGAATCAATAGAAATATAAAAGATATATCTATAACTTCTATGTTTACTATAAAATCCAATTCTATCGATCTCAATGAGAAAAATCGAGTTCAAGAGTCAGAACTGGGCTAAATATTTTGGCTATGACACATCTTGATATTGAAGCATAACTGTCTCCTAAGATGTCATATTTAGTTGATTCAAGTTCCTATAGAAAAACCAAAACATAGGGCTACAATTAGTATAAAGAACAAAAATCTAGTTTGGCTTAGAAAGTGGTGCAAAATTAGTTTTAAGAGGCTATAGATGCTGAAGATAGAATGTTCAGTGCCTAGTTGTGCCTAGTTGTCCAGTCAGCACCTACGCACTGCCACGCAGATAAAGGGGTAAAATAGGTTTTTTCCCTCTTTAGGGCTTCTTCCATCTGATTTTAAGAACTCCAAAGAGCCTCCAAAGGCATCCTGGACGTGAGAAGGTATTTTGGAATAGAAAGGTGCTGCTGGACAGAGAGCTATTCTTGGAAGAGAAATAGAGCCATTCTTGAAGACAATGAGAGCTTCAATCATTCCTCTCACTTCACAAATTAGTGAACAATTTTCATATTTTTTCTTATGTATTTCTTGAAGTTATATTTATACATGATGAACTAAACTTTTCTTTTTAAAGGATGATGTAATCTTATTTGATTTTATGTTTTGAATTCCAAACAATATTAGTTCAAGTTATTCATCTTGTTTGAGTTATCTTGTTTAGTATTGCATCTTGATTATTTGGTCATTAATTGAGAGTGTTTGATGTATGAGATTCGATACTCGAGAGAGAGAAGATTATACATGATCATAAAGATAACATAACCTATGAATCATAGAGTTGAGAAGCTTATGAAACCTTTGAAGTTTTGAAGAAGAATTCATTAAACTTTTGTAGAGTTTTATTCTTGAGTTTTTATAGAGGTATTGAAATTAATATTAGAACTCATATTCAATTCGGTACTCGAGAGAGGGAATTGATGAGTTTAGGAATTCTTAACTTACATGTGTTGTTGACTTGAATTAGTATGTTTTGGAATGAAGAACATATGTGATAACTAGGTGAGTCATTTCTCTAGAATTTCTTGCTCATAAGGTGTTTATTGTATTACTTCTAAGAACTTAGTCTTGTCTTTTGCAATTTTTATATTCTACTTTGTTTAATCATCACTTGATTTTTTAGATAAAATTGAGACTATTTGAACTACAATACTTGCTGTAATTTTTGATTACAATCTTTGTAGATACTTACTCACTCACCATTGTATTAAAACTTGATACCGTGCACTTGCGGTTTGCAAAATATTTCACGAACAATATCTGAACAAGAACATAAAATAAATTAACATGAAGTTGTGAGGAAAAAGGCAATCAATCTTTTTGGAATTGGAAAAATAAAAATATATTCTACATAACACAAATTGCTAAACAAAATAGCATTAAAAATAATAACAAAATAAAATCAATTTTACATAGCTTATAATTCCCATTAAAATACAACCCATTTGGTTTAGGAATTTTGTCGAATAACTAGAGTGCGTAATAGGAGCCATAGCCATATATCAAATGAAAGTTATAAAAGACTTCCTATGTTATGAAAAATTTCTCCCAAACCTTAAAAATAATTCTAATATAGAGACAAACCCAAAATTAGGTAAAATTGAAATTGCAAGATACAAATACAAATACAAACCCAACTGGCAATGTTTTGTAACTACAATAGCAAACTATTTCAACCAACAAAACTAAAAGAACAATGAATCTTGGGCACGCCGTTGATTCTCGTCTATGTATTTTGCACAGCCAAAATATGGGACGTCTATTACAAAAGAGGAAAACATATCTATTGAGCTTGAAATATGAGGTTGTGAGAGGCGATCGATGGTTGAGGAGCTTCTTTAGTTGAGCATAGGCTTGTTCAAACGATGGGAACTTGTAGCTGGTGAATGGATGGAGCTGGTGAATTAATTTCAAAACAGGGTATAAACATCTTTTTCTCTTTTTGTAATGAAGGGGCAATTCAGATATTTAACATATTATCTCAAATTATCCCTCAACCCAAACAAAGGATTATTTACATTACTTAATTCTTTCAATTTCTAATCACAAAATCCAAACATAAAACTTACACGTATTATATTTTTCATGAACAGTGCAATTCTACCTTATCCTATCAATCTTATCAATCCTATCACCAAATCCAAATAAGCTCTGAGGGTATCGTTGTGTTTGTATGTCATAGGATAGTAGTGCAGTGGAAATTTAAAAAAATTGAATATATGTATATCAAATATAAATATGCATATCCTTATAACTCATATGATTAATAGGTTTATATTTTTAATTACTCGCTTTAAATTAAAAATAAAAGTTTCGTGAATTATATCTAAAAGCACTTCAGTTGTTGTATTGATTGAAATGATTCAAATCGTTCTTCTCAATTTAGAAATCAATTTGCTAGGATTCCAAACATAGTCCCTCTATGAGTATCAATACGAGTAAATCCACAAACTTAGAATTTCTGCTAGAAAATTCTAATTTTGTTTTCTAATCTAGAATTTTAAATTGCAACTTTAATTCTTAGATCAATTTGCGGCAAAAGAATTATTTTGACGATAAAAAAGTGGAACTTTTTTCATGAAAAAGGGGATGCAAAAAGAGAGGAGGAAAGGGTGGATTTTTGCTCTCTAAGTTGCTGAAAATTTTCTTGTGTTGCAAGTGAATTTTTGGTCCTTATGTTTGTATGTTTAACCCTTATCCTATGCAAGTAAAGTCCTTTAATCTTTCTGATTAAGTTTAGAGCATTAATTATTAGTCAAAATTCTATTTGACTTAATAACTATGATATCATCTCAAGTCTCATTGACTCTTTGATGAATTATTAGAAAATTCTCATATAATATACTCATCTTATCTTGGCTAAGCTCTTCCAAGTCAAGAATTATAAAAACATAGGAGATTCACTTATTCTTCTAGATAAATAACAAATCCTTTACTGGCCACTTATTAACTTTCATACACGAAAATATTACATTTAATGTATTTTTCTTTTGATTGTCACGTAATCGAAAAATACATCAAAGTACAATATGTTATGCACAAAGTTACAATGGTGTCTCCAGTCTAAGGACAAATTCTTAGACTATCGTAATTAAGAAATTCTTATTTGACAAACAACATTTTCAATTAAGAATTTTCAAGTGGGTTTGTTTAGTGTACTTATTCTCTAACAAGCACCCGCACATATGTACTAACGTCCCTATTTCGATACTTATGGAGCAAGACATCCTCTTTCCAAGTGTGTATTGTATGCGCAAGTTTTGATGGACTTATCTATGTTTCCTCTTGATGAACCCTTGACTTGAAACTAATTTAAAACCAAAATCATAAAGGCATATTTTATGATTGCCATCACATGCAAGATCATATCCTATAGCTAAGTGTGATCTATAAATTTTATCTATTTAATTAAAAGATAATGAAAGATAAACAAGTGTCACATTATTAGTTTACTTTGAATAAGAATAGTTATTACAAAAGTAAAGAAACAACTATTAATTGACACGCCAGATATGACTCTTAAATGTATCAGAGTACAATCTGCTAAATTGTTCTGGCATTAAGGAAATTGCTTGGGCATTATCAACAACCATATAGTAGTCTCTTATAAACTCACTGCTCACACTCATACTCAATGCTCATGGGTATTTTAGATTATCTTTTAAATTTATTGTTCTTATGGACGTCTCAAATAATATTTTATTTTTTCAAAATAGAATTATTCTTTTCTATAAAATTATTCTTTCAAATTAAATATTGATGTGATATCACTAATTTTCAACCAATATAAAAATTTATAGTTTATCAATACTCTACTAAAATTTCGTACTGAGTGAAATTAGTCATAATTTTTAAAAGAAGGGAATAATATATTTTAAGAAATTTAGGTAAATACCCTCTTATTCTTATACCACTTAATAAGTAAAAATTCCATTAAAACTTGTTCTAAAATACTTTGAAGAAAGAATACTTAGGTTGGGGTCCCATATATTGGTGAGTGTGTTGGATTTACTGAAACTGGGATTCCAGGGGGGCCAAGGATGAGAAGAGAAACTTTTGGTTCTTTCCATATATGCCAAAGAAGCAGCCATCACATTATCACCACTTGGCCACCCTCCCCTGCCTTTCTCAGTTTTCTGAATACCCCATACTTGTTCAAGATATCTCTCTCTCTTCCATTATATATACATCAGCCTCAATGTACAGGATATAGGATCCTTTCATATATTGGGTTGATTATTTCATCAGTGAGAGAGAGGATAAGTACATGGCTTCCTCCCAGGATAGCAATACATCTCCTAAAGATGGCAGCTGTGTGGCATCCCCAAGAGGGCAGTGCTTGTGCTCCCCAACCACCCATCAAGGCTCCTTCAGATGCAGATTTCATCGTTCCACTGCCAAAACTGAATGGTTTAAGAGATCAAAGTCGATGCCTGCCGCTGATGCCGCCCTCGCCTGCACTTCTCTCTCAGTTTCACCAAAATCAGTACAATTTAAATAGTGATAAAGAAGATTCTCTTTGAAAAACTTGTAAGCAAGAAGAGTTGACAAAATTATATATTTGCTATTTTCAGTACTTTCCGCAGTAATAACAGTTGATTTGGAGTATTATATTGTTTTGTTTTTTTTTTTGCCGTTGATGTTTGTTTGATGTAAATTAGAAGTAAACGGTTGGTTTTTTGAAGATTGATTTGGACGAATCCTAACAAAAAAGAATCAGTGTTTGAGTGTTCCGAATCCGCCTTGTGTGCGAACAAGAACAAGCAAGCTTAATTTTAGTATGAACTAATAATAAGTTTTGGATTAGAACTTGAAAAGAGAATTTCAAAGTAATTTTTTTTTCTTTATTTTTGTTATTAAACCTAGTTGTTTGAAAATTGAGTAAAAATCATTTAGGACATGCGTTTCTATATAAGTTTTATAATGTATATGAGCTTTGAGAAAGGACCACATTTTCACCGAATTACAACCAATTGTGTATGATTGAGGGGTGGAAATGATATATCAACGACAAATAGAATCTTGGATAAAAATATAGCAACACCAAAAATTGCTAGTAGATAAAAACCTTGAAAATGTAGCAACATATTGACTAACATTTTTTTTTTAAAACATGAATCAATGTTCCTTGTGCTTTTGTCTACATTTTTGTCCATACTTTATTAGTATTTCGATCTGAGATACTATCTTATTTATTATTTTATTTGAATAATAAGTAAAACTCTAATGTAAAATTCCTGCGCATCTACATATGTATACATAGTAAAAATAATATGAATCATCTTTTAGGGGAAAATTAGTGAATAATGACTACATTTTGGAAGCTTTTTGTCTAGAACACATGTTAAAACCATGGGTCCGAATTTTTGTATATTATATATTATTTTTATATTCTTTTGTTGACTTATCATTTCTAACCTCAATTGTATGCATATTGGTCGAAATCCATTCAAAATCTGCCATTTTCAAATTCGCGTACCAATATAACAACTGAGCAAAGTTTATGTATCAAAGTGATTTTTATTTGTTTAAAATTAGTAGTAGGGCACTACAGGAAATACAAAGATTAGCAAGGCGAAAATTCCATGCAGAAGAACAAAATCTTGTTGCTCATTTATATTAGCAACGAATTCAGGCACAAAAATGTTTCCTCACTAAATCAGCCGTGGCTAATTTAGGCAACAATATTTTTCCTTTCTGATTTTGCAAGGGAATATACCAACGAAATATTCGTTGCTAATCAGCAAGGACTAATACCATACATGTTATTAGCAAGGACAAATCTGTTTCAAAATTCGACTCTAATATATTCTAAATATTAAAAAAATATTATTTTTCAACAACGAATATTTTTGCCTGTCAATAAATTAATATTTTTGAATTACACAAAATTAGCAACAAAAATTTTCTAATGCTGATTTTGTTGCTAAACATATAAAATAAGTTTTTAGAAATTTTTTCTTAATTGAAATTATAATCAATTGTACCTGAATGACCAATTGACTAATAACAATAATGACACACATACAATGAAGACCACCATAACGTGAAATTTTTGTGGAATACTATTAAAAATAAAAATATAAAAGTCGATACGTACCCATATGTGAAATACCTATGCGTGATAGCTGCGAGTGAGTAATCTACTGGTCTGGATAATGGCATTAGCCCAAAAAATGGTGCTGACAAGAGCCTGGCATTGGACAGGAGGATAATGAGCTGGTGCTTGAAAATTACCGGTAACAATATATTAACTAGAAGTTGGAGCTGGGAGAAGGATATTGACCGGTAGACGGGTATTTATCGCCCTAGGGAAACGTGCTGGCCTGAAAAAAATACTGTACATCGCAAGGTCATAGAATTGGCATTTTTTAACTCTCGGGTGGAAGTTAACTTTTATCCCTCATTGCTCTCACTGCTGCGGCTCTATTCTTGAATCCATTATGTTAGAATCGGTTGCCTTAGTTTTTAATAAGCTAACCAAATTCTCTTATGTTCCAATTTATGTTAAATACTAGTTCGAATATGAATTTTATTGTAAAGTGGAAAAGAAAAAATTGATAGTAACAAATTTTACATGATTCGAATATAAATATTCGGCTCCAAAGCTCCAAAGACTACGCTCAGAGAAAAAATAATTTATTAATAGTAAAAGAGTTACACAATGCAATAATAAGACTTATAAAATAAAATAAGGATTCCCTCTTTGATTTTGATATCATTTTTTTATTATTTTAATGGTGGATTTGTTTGCATATGAGATTCTCTCTGTTGAATCTACTTTATTGAACTCTCTGTTGGTTTTTTTTTTGTTTATTTCCATCTCACATTGATTAAATACCAAAGAGACTTGATTACTTAGCCTATAAATAAACCATTAAATCTTGTTTTGAAAATATACCAAAATATTTTCTTCTCTCTGTATTTGTGGAATTCTTTTAATTAGAAAATCCTAAGTTGTGGGTAATTTTATCCAAATTGTAATTTGTTCGGGAGATTAGTGAAGCAGTTGTCGCAGTTGTGGTGCCCGGAGACGTAGGCAAAAGTTGGTCGAACTCCGTTATCAAATCTGGTGTGCTCTTTCCTTTTTGTCTT
>JAGSPU010000613.1:0-37077 GCA_019321725.1 Paulownia fortunei | reverse complement strand
CTCACCATTGATTTGCCAACGACCTGCGTTTTGTTCAAAATCATCAGTAACATCAATGACCATTTTCGACTGGTAAGGCAAGTATCCTTAGCAAAGAAGCTATATTGACAATGCGTACCATCATACCTGCCTGTTGTTGTATCTTTACTGCCATTGGTTCTGCAGATAAATCACGCCAGTCACGAGTTTGCCCGTCCGTTAGTTGAAACTGCTTGAATGTGCCTGCTCGACTACTAATAAAACGCCACAATGCCAGTTCAGCATCATGAGTAAGCGTAACTAATTCCTGTATGATTAGCTTCTCACCTTCAAAACGATACATCACGTAACCATTTTCAGTCGTAGCGATTTTTAAATCAGAGAGGCGCACTGTGTAGCGAAACCGCCACCACCAATCATCTCGCGCTAAAGCACAAATTGAAAATCTGGGTGCTGTCCGATAATTTTTTTCATTGTGGGTAACGCTTCATCAAACGATAACCGCTTGACTGGTGTTGTTTTGGCACCAATTGGAACCGTATGATCGTCCCAAGTGTACTGTTTTTTGTCAAATAGCCACTCATAGCCAAATTGACGATAGAATCGATACGAAAGGCGCCAAGTAAGACAGTATAGCGCCGTCTTCATAAGCATCAGACTGAATTTTGTGCATAATGCGACGGATGGCGCCATTACCGCGAACTTCAGGATATGACGCAACATTGCCAATGCCAACCATTTTAACAGTTTCGGTATTAAGCTTTACATGCAACGGTAAACGCGAACACTTGACTAGTGATAGTGTCATCATTAATATCACCATAAACCGTCGCGTTCTTAACAAGCTCACGGCGATACATTGTCTTAGTCCCCACTGGATAGCCAAAAGCATCAGCATCCAGAGCAAGAATTTGTTCAAAGTTCGAAGGCGTGATAGCAACAGTTTTAATCATATTAGACCCCGCTTATTTTGATACGATAAAAATTAAAACGAAAATTAGTGTACCGATAAATGCTACGACATCCTGTCTGCCATACAACAAAGTACGATACTTTGTTCGTGATGCTGCGTCCTTGAAACCACGAATTTCCATCGCGTTGGCAAGATCAAGAGCACGCTGTAAGGCACCAACAAATAATGGAATCAAGAGCGGTACAATAGCACGAGCTCGTTTGATGGGTCCACCAGTCGAAAAACTCATGCCTCGTGATTTCTGCGCATTCATAATTTTTTGTGTTTCATCCATTAAAAGTGGCACAAAACGTAATGCAATTGACAACATCAAAGCCAACTCGGCAACTGGCACATGAATTTTTATTAAGTGGGGCCAATAATGACTCTAATGCGTTGGCAATGCTAGTTGGTGGTGTACTTAATGTCATAATAGTTGACATCAAAATAATCAATGTAAACCGAATCATAACGTAAATAGCATTTAAAATACCTGGCCATGTCACTTGAAGTGGTCCAACATGCAACACAACAGGTGTTCCTGGCGTTAAAAATAACTGCAAAACGACAGTAAACAAAATGAGCCAAAAAATCGGTTTTAATCCATCCCAATAAAGTTTAAAAGGCTGTTGTGTCAATCTTATTGCCAAAACCACAAAAACAGCTGACAATGCATAAGTGCCCCATGATGAGGCAAAATAGCATCACAAAAATGAACACAAAAGTTACAATCATTTTCGTTCTTGGATCTAATCGGTGTACCCAAGAAGAGCCCGGCACAAAACGACCAATCATAATATTATTCATGCTCGTATTCCTCATTTATCATGGTTGCTAATTCCGCTAAGGTTAATGGTCGCCGACTGAGTGACACACCATTAGCACGCAATTGCTCGGCAAATTGTCCTGCACGTGGCAAGTCCAAATTCACACTTTTAAACCAGTCAATGTCGCGATTGAATACATCAGCCGGGGTTCCTTGTGCCGCAACATGACCGTCCTGCATGACAATCACTTGGTCAGCAACTGATACAACATGATCCATTTGATGCGAAATAAAAACAACTAGTTTTCCCGCTTCTTTTAAATTGCTCACCAATGCCAGCAGTTCTGCTTGTCCCTTAGGATCCAAACCAGCGGCCGGCTCGTCCATAACCACAATATCTGGATTACTAGCCAAAGCACCAGCCATTGCAACACGGCGCATTTGACCACCCGATAATTCAAAGGGTGACTTTTGCCACAAATTTTCGGCTACATTTACCATTTTTAAAGCTGATTTTGCGGACAGTTTAGCCTCATCAGTTTTATAGCCAAAGTTCAATGGTCCATACATCACATCTTCCAAAACTGTGTTTGCAAATAATTGGTTTTCGGGAAATTGAAACACCATGCCAACTTTTGCTCGCAATTTAGTTAATTGTTTTTCTTTAGTGGCGTTTGTCACAATCAAATCATCCACAGTGACTTGACCCGTTGTCGGTTTTAACAAACCGTTTAAATGTTGAATCAACGTGGATTTGCCGGAACCAGTTTGCCCAATAATAGCAGTTACTTGGTGGTCCGCAATCGTAATATTGATGTCGTGCAAAATAGGATTGGCCAGAGTTGTGCCGGCACCATAACTAAAATTTACTTGTTCGAAGGTGATAGCCAATGTATTAATTCTCTCTCATCCAAATATTTTTCTGGTTTAACGGTCAACCGCGCTGTTAGTTCACCGGCAAAAGGTAGCTCCAAGCCATTATCATGCATGGTTTGTGATTTTGAAAAAACAACATCTGGGCTGCCATCTAAAATAAGCCGTCCATCGTTAATAACGACGATACGGTCTGCCAACGCAGCCTCGTCCATATCATGCGTAATTGTAATCAATGTCAATTCTGCACCAAATTGTGCCTTTAGATTCTGAAGTGTGGTCATGATAGTCGCCCGTCCTTCTGGGTCCAACATGGCAGTGGCCTCATCCAGAATAATAATCTTGGGCCCCAAAGCTAAAACGCTGGCTAAGGCCACACGTTGCTTCTGCCCACCTGATAAAGTATGTGGTTCACGCTCTTTGAAATTTTCCATGCCCACAGTGTGAAGTGCTTCATCAATTTTTTGTGCATTTCATCACTGGGCAACTCAATATTTTCCAAACCAAAGGCCACATCATCAGCAACTGTTGCGCCAACAAATTGATTATCTGGATTTTGAAATACCATTCCAATCTGGGCGCGAATATCATTGACACTATCAACGGTTAGACGTTCACCAAAAACATCGATATCCCCACCGTTGGCAACGATTAAGCCAACAATTAATTTTGCCAAGGTTGATTTACCGGAACCGTTATGACCGACCAGAGCCACCCATTCACCGGCTTCAACCGATAAATTGAACCCATCAAAGAGCTCATGATCATCATATTGATATGTTAAATTGTTAATTGTAATTGCTTTAGCCATTAACCTATATTTTACCACATTTCTCTATCAAAAATAGTTTATGCCATATTCGATATTTAAACAATGTAATTCACAAAGAAATTATCTCATAAACCTAGTAAATTAAGCTAAACTAGTCTATACTAAGAAGAGTAAAATACTAATAAATTAGAAATTTCACAAAGGGAGTATTTCATGACAGAAAAAAATATTGTCATCGTTGGTGCCGGATTTGGTGGCGTTTTTGCTGCAAAAACACTATCTAAGAAGTTGAAAGGTCACAAGGATTACAACATTATCCTCATTGATAAACATTCATATTTCACCTATATGACTGAATTACATGAGGTAGCATCGCAACGTGTTAAACCAAAGCACGTACAAGAAGACTTAGAACACCTTTTCTATCAAAATAAGAATGTTAAGTTGCTCACAGCTGAAGTTAATGGTATTGATAAAAACGCCAAAACTGTTTCAACCACTGAGGGTGATATTCCTTATGAGAAGTTAGTATTAGCTGTTGGTGGTCAATCCAATGATTTTGGTACTCCCGGTGTTAAAGAACACGGCTTTGAATTATGGTCAATGGAAGAATCATTGGCAATTCGTTCGCACATTGAACACACAATTGGTCAAGGCGCTGCCGAACTTGATCCCGCCAAGCGTGAACAAATGCTAACCATCGCCGTTGTCGGGTCCGGTTTCACTGGTGCTGAGCTAATGGGTGAATTTATTGAACAACGCAAAGTATTAGCGCAAACTTATAAATTGTCCGAAAGTGAAATTAAGCTAGTCTTACTTGAAGCTTCACCATCAATTTTGAACATGCTAAAAGACCGCAAATTAGCGGACAAAGCCTTTAAATATATGGAAAATAATGGTGTTGACATTCGCTTAGGCGCCCGTGTCACTGGTGTGACTGAAGATGGTGTCGTATTTGCTGATGACTCGACGTTGCCAACAAAATCATTTATTTGGACGGCTGGTGTTAAAGCAAAATCGTTCATCTCTGATTGGGGATTCAAGTATGGTCGCGGTGGTCGTATCGAAGCAGACGACTACATGCATGCAACCAAAGATGATGATACACCCGAAAAAGACATCTACGTTGCCGGTGATACATTATCATACGTAGATGACAAGACTGGACCAGTGCCACAAACTGTCGAAGGTGCTGAGAGTGCTGCACGTGCTGCTGCCATCAACATTCTTGCAGACTTAGGCTTTGGTAAATCAAAGACTTTTGCTGAAGCTGTTAAATATCATGGCTTTGCTGTTTCGATTGGTTCCCACTACACGGTTGCAAGTCTAATGGGATTGAACTTCTCAGGATTTTTTGCAAGTATCGCCAAGCACGGTATCAACTTATTCTTTTACTCACAGATTCGTTCCGCTTATTCTATTTTCCACTATTTGATGGATGAATTTTTCAGAACAGAGGATGGTCGTAATCCTTTCAAAGGCAGCATATCAAGATTAGGCAATGTACTCTGGTCAACACCGCTTCGCCTCTTCCTTGGAATCTTCTGGATTTTAGCAGCATTGGGCAATATTGGTAGCCTCAATGAGCTGTTCTGGCAACACGGATTTGCTAGCTTCTTAGAAATTATTACGGGTGCCGGCCTTTTCCTTGGTTTGTTCACTTGGCCATTAGGTCTCTTATCAATTATCCTCACAATCGTTGCTTGGTCAACAAACGGATTTGACATGACACACTGGTTTATTATTTTGAGTAGTTTAGCTGTTATGAACGGTTCGGGTCGTGGATTTGGGCTTGATTTCTACGTTGTCCCATTCTTACAAAAGACTCTCGGTGGTCTTTGGTACGGAAAAGCCAAATCAACATATAATGAACTTGAAAAATAAGTTATAATAATAAAGTGCGAGAATGTACGTTCTCGCACTTTGTACATATTAATGAAAAGAGATTTCCATGGCAACGCCATCCCTTCCAACTATATGGGATTCTTTCCCAGAACTAAACGAACCATTACAAGCGGTATTAACCAAAATGTCAAACAGTTGGCGAATTGGTTTTTCAGAAATTGACAATGCAATTCGTTCACAATTAAACGCTGGTAAACTTGTCCGACCCGCTTTGACACTCTTATTTTCTGAATTAACTGCGCAACCTTACAACAAAAAAGCTATTGCCCTCGGTGCAAGCGTCGAATTGTTACATCTAGCAACGTTAATTCATGATGATATTATTGATGAATCCAAACTGCGGCGTGGCTTTGAAAGTATCCAATCGCAATTTGGCAAAGATACCGCAGTCTACGCAGGGGATTATTTGTTGACGGGTATGTTCTCTCTTCTGAGTGAAGCCGATGATACTGGCGCAGACAAACTTGCTTTAAGCGCGCTGCAAGATATTTTATTTGGCGAGCTCAGCCAAAAACAAAATCGCTATCAAACTAATATCACTTTCCAAAGCTATATTTCACAAATCAGCGGTAAAACCGCTGCATTATTTAAGTTAAGCGTTATGTTTGGTATCAGTAGCGACAGTGTAGATGATCCCAATCTCAAACAAATTGTTCCTCAAATCGGTGAAACACTAGGTATTGTCTTTCAATTATTAGATGATTATCTTGATTTTGAAGCCTTATCAAAGAATTTGGCACTAGGCAAACCAATTGGTCAAGATATTAAGAATGGTATTTATACAGCGCCAATTCTATTTGCTCTAGAAGACAGTACAATCCACAATGAGTTGATTAGTCTTCTTCAACTTCGCGATGACATTTCTGATACTGAACTTAAACGTGTTCATACCCTCGTAGATAGTAGTGCAGCAATGAGTCGCCTTAACTCCTTGCTAGTTAAATACAATGAGGAACTAAATCTATTAATTGATCAGTTACCACAACAAAATATTAAAACTCAAATCGAACAATTAAGCGACATCTTGTTGAATCGTCAATATTAATGGTTACAAAAAACACTCAAAGCATTAAATGCTTTGAGTGTTTTTATTACAATTGATTAATCAACGAGCTCCAAGATGACCAATTGAGCGGCGTCGCCACGACGTTGGACAGTCTTGAGAATTCGTGTATAACCACCATTACGTTCGGCAAAGCGAGGGGCAACATCATCAAAAAGCTTTTGCAAAGCTGATTGAACCTTGACATTGTCACCATCTTCGATAACATCCGCAACTTCATTGCGGACAAAGGCAGCAGCTTGACGACGAGCAGCCAAGTCACCACGCTTACCTAATGTAATCATCTTATCAGTCGTTTTACGCACTTCTTTTGCGCGGGCTTCTGTTGTCGTAATACGCCCATTGATCAAAAGATCAGTAGTCAAATCACGTAACATAGCCTTACGTTGTGAAGACGTACGACCCAATTTACGATATGGCATTGGTGAATCCTCCTTTATAGTAGTTTAAAAACATGTGTTAATCTTCCTTGCGGAATCCCAAGTTCATTTCTGTGAGCTTTTCTTGGATTTCGTCAAGTGATTTCCGACCGAGATTACGCACTTTCATCATGTCAGCTTCAGTGCGATCTGTCAACTCCACGATGGTGTTGATACCGGCCCGTTTGAGACAATTATAAGAACGAACAGACAAATCCAAATCTTCAATTGGTGCAGAATCAGATGCACTAACTGCAACTGGTTCTGCCTCAACCATAACGCTGGCTTCTGCAGCTACTGGTGAGATGTCCATAAACAAGTTCAAATGCTCTGCTAAGATTTTAGCACCTAAGCTGAGCGCATCACTTGGTTTGATGGAACCATTTGTCCAAATATCAAATGTGAGTTTATCGTAATCGTCACGTGCACCAACACGCGTGTTCTCAACTTGATAGTTAACACGTTCAATTGGTGTATAAATCGAATCAACCGCCAAAACACCGATAGGCATTTCATCGCGTAATTTTTTGTTTTCATCTGCTGACGTATAACCGCGGCCTTTAACTGCCGTGACTGTCATATGCAGTGACTTACCTGCTGCCACAGTAGCGATATGCAAATCAGGATTGAGCACTTCAACGTCTGCGCCACCCTGCAAATCTGCAGCTGTCACATCAGCTGGACCTTGAACATCAATTTCAAGAGAGCGCTCATCATCAGAATCGATCGCCAACACAACTTTCTTAAGATTTAAGATAATTTGTGTGACATCTTCAACTACGCCGTCCACAGTTGAAAACTCGTGAACCACGCCGTCAATTTGTACCGTGTTAACGGCTGCGCCTGAAGCGAAGATAGTAAGATACGACGTAAAGAGTTACCTAATGTCGTACCATATCCCCGTTCAAGAGGCTCTATGACAAACTTGCCATAGCGGGCATCCTCTTCGATGTTATGAATATTTGGCTTTTCAAATTCAATCATCTGTAAATTCTTACCCCTTCTTTCACAGCAAGAGCAATGAAATTCAATTAAACACGACGACGCTTTGGTGGGCGTGATCCGTTGTGGGGAACTGGTGTAACATCTTTAATAGATGTCACTTCCAAGCCCGCTGCTGCCAAAGCACGGATTGCTGATTCACGACCAGAACCTGGACCTTAACAGTTACTGCAACTGTGCGCATGTTCATTTCCATGGCACCTTTTGCTGCAGCTTCTGCTGCCATTTGTGCAGCGAACGGTGTCGACTTACGACTTCCTTTGAAGCCAAGTGCACCTGCTGATGACCAAGCAACTGCGTTACCTTGAACATCTGTAATCATGACGATGGTGTTGTTGAATGTTGAATGGATGTGAGCCACACCAGCTTCAATATTCTTCTTCACACGACGCTTACGCGTTGTACGACCTGCCATTTGTTTGCCTCCTTTTCAATACTTTATATATAATTTCTCGGGTTAACAGATTGTCAACCAACATTACGCAACTATGGTTGCGATAATCATGTGCCGTATCGATGAGGATACAACCAGAAAAAGTATATTACTTTTTCTTACCAGCAATTGCTTTAGCTGGGCCTTTACGTGTACGAGCGTTGTTTTTCGTGTTTTGTCCACGAACTGGCAAGCCCTTACGATGACGAATGCCACGGTACGAAGCGATTTCTTGCAACGATTTGATATCAAGTGATACCTTACGACGCAAGTCACCTTCAAGTTGCAAATTCAACTTGTCAACTGTTGCACGGATAGCGTCTTCTTGGTCTGATGTCAAATCGCGAACGCGAACGTCTTCAGACACACCAGCTTCAGCTAAAACCTTTTGTGCAGTAGTATTACCGATTCCGTAGATGTATGTTAAGCCAATGACAATTCGCTTGTCACGTGGCAAATCAATACCTGCAATACGAGCCATAACAATTTACCTCCTTTAGTATTTTGAAAACGACAATTATGTCCTTATTCAATCAATAATTAATGCGCGATAATTACTTACCAGCGCGTTGCTTGTGCTTTGGGTTAGCAGAGCAGATGATCATTGTTCGACCATTGCGCTTGATAACACGACAAGCATCACACATCTTTTTAACTGATGGGCGTACTTTCATAATCTATTCCTCCTATTCGGTTAACTGATTATTCCAAATCTTTCCTTATCGGAAACGATAAGTAATACGACCCTTAGTTAAGTCGTATGGTGACATTTCAACAGTGACGCGATCACCTGGCAATATTCTGATAAAGTTCTTACGAATTTTTCCAGAAACATGTGCCAAAATCACAGCACCATTTTCGAGTTCTACTTGGAACATCGCATTTGGTAAAGTTTCTTTCACCTTACCTTCAATTTCAATGACATCATTGGCCACGCACTCAACCTCCTGTGCTTATCATGTTCTACATTGTTGATAAGTGCCTAACCTATCAAATTATACCAGAAATAATGGTATTTCTCAATGACATTTCAGATAATTAATCTAAGTTATCTAAAACTTCCTTAACATCACGATACACGTCAGCAAGTTGGCGACCGCCATCGATGGTGTGCAACACACCAGCACGTTGGTAATAATCTACCAAAGGCAAGTTGGCCGCTTTATTAACGGCTAAGCGGTTATCAATTACCTCTGGCGTATCATCTGCACGTCCACGTCCCAAAAGACGTTGACGCAATAATGAGTCAGAAACTTCAAAGTACAATGTTGCTGAAACTGCCTGATTATTGTCAGACAGGTAACTATCCAAAAATTCAGCTTGTGCTTCATTACGAGGATAACCGTCAAGCATAAATCCAGCTTCCTCAACATCACTTTGACTCAAACGGTCAGCAACCATAGCATTCGTAATTTCATCGGGAACTAAGTCACCAGCATCCATGAATTCACGAGCTTTTTGACCTAATTCTGTGTTATTGGCCAAATTAGTACGGAAAATATCTCCAGTACTAATATGAACCACAGGATAGTCCTTCACGATGAAGTCTGCCTGTGTACCTTTCCCGGCACCAGGTAATCCCAATAAAATCAAATTCTTAGCCATTGATTGCCTCCCGAGCTGCTAATTGATCTTTTGTAATAAATCCAACATAATTCTTTTTCTGCATTAAACCATCGATTTGACGAATCAAATCCAGTGCAACACCTATTGAAATCAATAGACTAGTGCCACCCAAACCGATTTTCTCGTTTAATCCCCACACGTCAGATGCAATCAATGGTACTAATGCGACAACACCCAAGAAAATTGAACCAACAAAGCTCAAGTTTAATAGCAGTTTTGAAACAAAAGCTTTCGTTTGATCACCAGGTCGAACACCGACAATGTAAGCCCTTGTTTCTGTAGATTCTCAGCTAACTTTTCAGGGTTAACTTGAACAAACGCGTAAAAATATGTGAAAACGACAATTAACACAGTGTAAAGTATTGCTCCTGGTAAAGTCGTCATGCTAAATATTTGTTGCATAACTTGATACCATTGAGCAGAAGAATATTTATCTTGAAAGGCCAACAACACTGTTTGCGGCGTGCTAATAAATGATGAGGCAAAGATGACAGGAATCACACCTGAAACATTGACTTTCAAAGGTAAATACGCTTCGCTACCATACGAAGTAGCCGAACGTGTGTACTGCATTTGTAAACGACGTGTGCCTTCATATGACCAAGTTGTAAACGCAACAACCAAAACCATTGCTACTAACAACACAATCATAAACACCCAACCGTTTAATACTTCACCATTACCAGCTTGTAAAATATTTTCTTTGAAAATTTCATACAAACCTTCTGGCGCTTGCGCGATAATACCTGCAAAAATAATCATAGAAACACCGTTTCCAAGACCTTTTTCAGTAATCATCTCACCCAGCCACATCGCAAAAAACGTTCCAATCGTCATGACCGAACCGATCACAATAAATGACATCACGTTATTTGTTTGGCTAACTAATCCATAGGAAGACAGTGAATTAAATCCTGCTGTAATACCCACAGATTGAACAAAAGCAAGCACAAGTGTCAACCAACGTGTGGCGTTGTTCAACTTTCGCCGACCAACTTCACCTTGCTTACTCCATTCAACAAAGCGAGGCACGATATCTAATTGCAAAAGTTGCACAACAATTTGTGCCGTCACGTATGGTGAAACACCCATAGCAAACAATGAGTAATTCATCAAGCCACCACCAGAAAAGATGTTCAAAATGTTCATCAATCCTGAGTTAGCCATATCAGACATAGCAGCAGGATTAACACCTGGCACAGTGATGTGTGTTCCAATTCTGTATATAAACAAAATCAAAAATGTCCATCCTAGCTTTTTGCGTATGTCTTTTTCACGTACTGCATTAAATAACGTGCTAAGCATTAAAGTACCTCAGTTGACCCACCGGCTTGTTCAATAGCAGCAACAGCTGCTGCTGAAAACTTATGTGCCTTCACAGTCAACTTCTTTTCAAGTTGACCTACAGCCAAAATTTTAATACCTGACTTTTGATTCTTAACAATACCGTTTTCAATCAAAAGTGCTGGTGTAATTTCAGTGCCATCATCAAGCTGTTCAACTTATCCAAGTTAACAACTGCAAATTCCTTACGTGAAATGTTAGTAAATCCACGTTTTGGAATACGACGGTACAAAGGCATTTGACCACCTTCAAAACCCAACGCACTTTTCCACGAGCCTTTTGACCCTTTTGACCACGTCCGGATGTCTTACCGTTTCCAGATGATGTACCACGACCAACACGGTTGCGTACGTGACGTGAGCAGCGGCTGGTTGTAATTCGTTCAAATTCATCTTTCGGTACCTCCTATTTTAATGTGTATTTACTTAACTTCTTCAACGTTAACTAAGTGAGCAATATGGAAAATTGCACCACGTGTAGCTTCGTTATCAGGCTTCACCACTGAACTAGATACGCGGCCAAGTCAAGAGACTTAACAATCGCGCGTTGCTTAGGTAAGCGATGAACCGCACTCTTAATCAAAGTGATTTTCAAATCTGCCATTTTATCGCTCCTTATTCAGCTAAGTGTTCCAAAGAAACACCACGCAACTTAGCAACTTCTTCGGCATCTTTCAAGCTTGTTAGCGCATCGAAAGTTGCACGAATAACGTTAACTGGTGTTGATGAACCAAGTGACTTAGCAGTCACATCGGCAATACCTGCAAGTTCCATAACAGAACGTGCGGCACCACCAGCGGCAACACCAGATCCTTCTTCGGCTGGCTTGACCAAAATCTTACCGCCACCCCATTCGCCAAGGACTTCATGAGGAATAGTTGTAGCAACTGTTGGCACAGTGATCAACTTACGCTTAGCATCTTCAATAGCTTTACGGATAGCTTCAGGAACTTCTTGTGCTTTACCAGTACCAAAACCAACGTGTCCTTGTTTGTCACCAACGACAACCAACGCTGCAAAACGCAAGCGACGACCACCCTTAACAACCTTTGTGACACGGTTAATAGCAACCACGTTCTCTTCTAATTCACCAAGTGACTTAGGATTAACGAATTCAACCATTTTAATATTCCTCCTTTCCTTAGAACTTCAAACCGTTTTCACGGGCTGATTCTGCTAGTGCTTGAACACGTCCATGATAAACGTAACCACCACGATCAAAGACAACTTCTTCAACCTTTGCGGCTTTACCACGTGCGGCGATCAATTCACCAACTTTAACTGCTTGTTCAGTCTTTGATCCCGTTACTTCGGCATCGTGACTTGAGGCACTTGCTAGCGTTACACCCGCTACGTCATCAATTAATTGAGCGTAGATGTTTGCATTAGAACGGAAAACGTTCAAACGTGGGCGAGCAGCAGTACCAGAGATTTTTCCACGTACACGCTTGTGGCGCTTTACGCGAAGCTTATTCTTATCTGGTTTTGAAATCATAGCTGTGCTTTCCTTTTCTTATGGCTTATGCCATTTTAAAATATTTTTTAACAGAACTTGTACTACTAGCAGTAAATACTTACTTACCAGTCTTACCTTCCTTACGACGAACAACTTCACCTTCGTAACGAATACCTTTACCTTATAAGGTTCTGGTGAACGAACGGCACGAATTTCAGCTGCTAAATCGCCGACTTTTTGCTTTGAAATACCTGAAATTTTAATTGTCAAGGCATCTGGTACTTCAACAGTTAACGCTTCACGATCTTCAAAGACAACTGGGTGAGAATAACCAACACTCAAAGTCAACTTTGAACCTGACTTTGCAGCACGGTAACCAACACCACAAGTTTCAATGTCTTTGTGAAACCTTCAGATACACCTTCGACCATGTTTGCAACGTTGGCACGTGTAGTACCGTGCAAAGCTTTGGTCTTGTTGTCGTCACTTTCACGCGTGAAAGAAACTTCAGTCCCTTCAACATTCATTGTGATTGCTGAAACGATTTCACGTGACAATTCACCCTTTGGTCCTTTAACTGTAACAACTGCACCTTCTTGAGATACAGTCACATCAGCAGGCAATGTGATTGTTTTGTTTCCAATACGGCTCATGGTAAGTCTCCTTTCTTAGATATATTACCAAACGTAGGCGAGTACTTCGCCACCAACTTGCTTTGAACGAGCTTCTTTGTCAGTTATCACACCGGCAGAAGTTGAGATAATAGCAATTCCCAAACCATTCAAAACCTTTGGCAATTCTTCAGCCTTAGCATACTTACGCAAACCTGGCTTTGAGATACGCTTAATACCAGTAATCACACGATTACGGTCTTCTCCGTACTTGAGAATACACGAATAACACCTTGCTTGTTGTCATCAATATATTCCACATCGCGGATGAAACTTCTGATTTCAAGATTTCAGCGATACTCTTTTTAATTTTTGATGCTGGAATTTCAACAACTTCGTGATGTGCCAAGTTGGCATTACGAATGCGTGTCAATAAATCAGCAATTGGATCAGTCATAGACATCTATCGATATCCTCCTTTAAATTTTGAACGTAATCATGCAAAATGACACGCTCTTAACTATTATAGACTATTTTAGTCGATAACAGTTAAAAACGCGTCACTCATTTAGAGTAACAACATTTTTATTTACTAATTACTTAGTAAATGGCATTCCCAATTGTGTTAACAATTCACGGCCTTCTTCGTCGTTTTGAGCAGTTGTAACAATAACAATGTCCAAACCGCGAACACGGTTAACTTTGTCAAAATCAATTTCTGGGAAAATCAATTGTTCACGAATACCCAAAGTGTAGTTACCACGGCCATCAAAAGCCTTTGATGATACACCACGGAAATCACGAACACGAGGCAATGAAATGTTGATCAACTTGTCTAAGAAGTCATACATACGTTCACCACGTAGTGTTACCTTAGTTCCGATTGACATACCTTCACGCAAACGGAAACAGCGATTGACTTCTTTGCCTTTGTGAAACTGGTTGTTGTCCAGCAATCAACTTCAATTCTTCAACCGCTTCATCCAAGTTCTTTGAGTTTGAAACTGCATCACCAACACCCATGTTCAAGACAATTTTATCAATCTTTGGGGCTTGCATTGATGATTTGAAGTTAAACTTTTCGATCAAAGCAGGTTGAACTTCATTAACATATTTTTCTTTTAAAGCGTTAGCCATGAAAATGATTTCACCTTTCGATATTAGCCTAGTACGTTACCAGACTTTTTAGATACGCGAACTTTCTTGCCATCTTCCACTTTGAACCCAACACGTGTTGGTTCATTAGTTGAAGGGTCAAGCAATTGCACGTTAGAAACATGGATAGGTGCTTCGATATCGATAACACCACCTTGTGGATATTCGTTAGAAGGCTTTTGATGCTTCTTAACGATGTTCACGCCTTCGACAACGACGCGATCTTTTCCAGCAACAGTCTTAGTGATTGTGCCTTCTTTTCCCTTGTCTTTGCCGGCAATGACGCGAACCTTATCACCTGTTTTTACAAACATGATTTGGCTCCTCCTTGTCAGTATTAGAGCACTTCTGGTGCCAATGAAACAATACGCATGTAGTCGTTGTCACGTAATTCACGTGCAACTGGACCAAAAATACGCGTACCAACTGGTGATTTGTCGTCCTTCACGATAACAGCGGCATTTTCATCAAAAATTAATGTATGAGCCATCTGCACGACGAACGTCAGATACAGTACGAACGATAACAGCCTTAACGACGTCACCCTTCTTTACGTTACCACCAGGGATAGCTTGCTTAACTGTTGCAACGATCATGTCGCCAACACCTGCAAACTTACGGCCTGAACCACCGAGCACTTTAATCGTCAAGATTTCACGTGCGCCAGAGTTATCAGCCACTTTTAAACGACTCTCTTGTTGAATCATGGTTCTTCCTCCTTGTTAGCAATTAATTACGACGTTTTGGGTCGAACATTAAAGAATAACAGCCTCTTCAACGATCTTAACCAAACGGAGTGCTTAGTTGCAGACAAGGACGTGTTTCCATGATTTGAACAATATCGCCTTGCTTGGCACTATTGTTTTCATCATGGGCCTTGAACTTCTTTGTGTACTTGACACGCTTACCAATAGACGGCGTGTGTTAAATAAGTATCAACAGCGACAGTAATTGTCTTGTCCATCTTATCTGAAACAACGCGTCCTTGGTAAACCTTACGAGTATTACGTTCTTCACTCATTTTTCAGCTTCTTCCTTTCGTCTTATTTGTGGCGTTTGCCAATTCTTGTGCACGAATAACTGTCTTAACTCGTGCAATGTCCTTACGAACTTGTGCGATACGCGCCGTGTTTTCCAATTGACCAGTAGCCAATTGGAAACGAAGGTTGAACAATTCTTCCTTGAATTCGGCTTCGCGCTTTTGCAAATCCGCAAGTGACAATTCTTTCAATTCACTTGCTTTAGCCATTATTCAGCCTCCCGAGCAATAATCTTCGTACGTACAGGCAACTTATGTTGTGCCAAACGCAATGCTTCACGTGCAGTTGCTTCAGGAACACCTGCCACTTCAAACATTACTTTGCCACGCTTAACAGGTTCAACCCATCCTTCGGGAGCACCCTTACCGTTACCCATTCGAACACCAAACACCTTTTGATGTATATGACTTGTGAGGGAAGATTTTAATCCAAACCTTACCACCACGCTTCATATAACGTGTCATTGCAATACGAGCAGCTTCAATTTGACGGTTAGTGATCCAGCTTGATGTTGTTGCTTGCAAGCCAAAGTCACCAAATGTCACCGTCTTGCCACCTTTAGCTTCGCCACGCATGTGACCACGGTGTACACGACGGAATTTAACACGCTTTGGTACTAACATGTTTGCTTCCCTCCTTACTCTGTTTTTCTTTTGTGGTAAAACATCACCACGGTAAATCCAAGTCTTGATACCCAAGTTACCATAAGCAGTCATTGCTTCATCCATGAGTAGTCAATGTCTGCACGTAATGTATGCAAAGAACAGTGCCTTCAGTATATTGTTCGATACGGGCAATATCTGCACCGTTCAAACGACCTGAAACCATAACTTTGATACCTTGGCGCCGGCACGAGTAGCACGTTGAATGGCACCACGCATCGCACGACGGAAAGCACACGGCGTTCCAAATCGCCAGCAATTTGTTGTCCAACCAAATGTGCACTCAAGTCAGGCTTCTTGATTTCAACGATATTAATGAAAACACGCTTTGAACGACCCTTTTCATCTTTATCTGTCAATTTTGCCAATTGAGTACGAAGTTTTTCAACTTCTGACCCACCCTTACCAATTACATTCCAGGCTTGGCAGTGTGGATTGAAACGTCAACACGTGACTTAGTGCTGCGTTCAATTTCAATGCGATCAACTGAGGCATCAGCTAAATTCTTTTCGATGTACTTACGAATACGCAAGTCTTCGTGAAGTTGGTTAGCATAATCAGCCTTGTCAGCAAACCACTTTGCGTCCCAGTCGCGAATAACGCCACACGGAACCCAGTAGGGTTAATCTTTTGACCCATTACTTTGCCTCCTTCTCAGCAACCACAATTGTAATGTGGCTTGTACGCTTGTTGATAGGTGAAGCAGAACCTTTGGCACGTGGACGGAAACGCTTTAGCGTTGGTCCTCGTTCGCGAAGGCTTCCTTCACAATAGATCTTCTCTGTCTAGTGAGAAGTTGTTTTCAGCATTAGCAACTGCTGAGTTCAAAACTTGTAAATATCTTCAGTAGAAGTATTAGGTAGGAACTTCAAAAATTGCGTATGCTTCGTTAACGCTCTTACGGCGAATAGTGTCAAGAACTAAGCGTGCCTTACGTGGGGCAACGCGAACGATCTTAGCAGTCGCGCGAGCTGATGTAACTTGTTCAGCCATTTTTCACTTCCTCCTTATTTACCAGTCTTTTTATCGTCGTTCTTGTGTCCCTTGAACGTACGAGTTGGTACGAATTCACCTAACTTGTGACCGACCATATCTTCTTGCACATATACTGGAACGTGCTTGCGACCATCATAAACGGCAATTGTAAAGCCGATGAAGCTTGGGAAGATTGTTGAACGACGTGACCAAGTTTTGATCACTGATTTCTTTTCAGAATCAACTTGCGCTTCAATCTTCTTAAGCAAGTGTGGGTCCGCAAATGGTCCCTTTTTTAAACTACGAGCCATTAGTTGTCTCCTTTCCTTACTTACTCTTACGACCGCGAACGATGAACTTTGTTGAAGCCTTCTTCTTATCGCGAGTCTTCTTACCGGCAGTCTTCTTACCCCATGGTGACATAGGACTTGGACGACCAACTGGTGCTTTACCTTCACCACCACCGTGTGGGTGATCGTTAGGGTTCATAACTGATCCACGAACATGTGGACGCTTTCCACGCCAACGGTTACGACCAGCTTTACCCCAGTTAATCAACGAATGCTCGGCGTTACCAACTTCACCAATTGTGGCGCGGTTAGTAGCCAAGACCAACGTACTTCACCTGAAGTTAATCGAACAATGATGTACTTACCATCACGTCCAAATTTGTGCTGATGTACCTGCTGAACGAGCCAATTGACCACCCTTACCAGGCTTTAATTCGATATTATGAATCAAAGTACCTTCAGGAATAGCACTCAATGGCAAGGCATTGCCGGGCTTAATGTCGGATCAGGACAGATTGAACTTTATCGCCAACCTTCAATCCCTTTGGCGCCAAGATGTATGACTTAATACATCTTCATATACCAACAAAGCAATGTTAGCTGTACGATTTGGATCGTATTCGATAGCTTTAACAGTAGCTGTCTTGTCATCTTTAATACGCTTGAAGTCTACGATACGGTAGGCTTGCTTGTGTCCACCAGCATGGTGGCGAACTGTCATACGGCCTGATGCATTACGTGCACCAGTTTTTGACTTTTTAGCCAACAAACTCTTTTCGGGCGTTGTCTTAGTGATTTCAGCAAAATCTGAAGTCGTCATATTACGACGTCCGTTAGAGGTTGGCTTATATTTCTTGATAGCCAATGTCTTATCTCCTATTTAGAATTAACCTTCGTTAAAGATTTGAATATCTTTTGAATCTTTTGACAACGTAACAGTTGCCTTTTTCAACTTACGTGTGTAACCAACATAACGACCTTGGCGCTTGAGCTTACCACGAACGTTTGCTGTGTTGAGACCTGAAACTTTAACATCAAAGATTTCTTCGATAGCTTTCTTGATTTCAGGCTTTTCGCGCGAGTATCTACTTCGAAGACATAACGCTTACGTTCTGTTTGCGCCATTGAAGCTTCGTGATGATAGGGCGACGGATAATATCGCGTGCATCCATTAGGCAAGACCTCCTTGGATTTCTTCGATTGATGATTGAACAATCACCAGCTTATCTGCATTAACAACGTCAAGTACGTTGATACCCTTTGTTGTCATAACTTGAACATTAGCCAAGTTACGTGCTGACAAGATCGCGTTTTCATTATCTTCATCAACAACTACTAATGTCTTTGTGTCAGCTGCCAAGTTAGCCAAAACTTTTTTAAAGTCTTGTGTCTTTGGTGCTTCAAATGACAAAGCATCAACAACGACCAACTTGTTATCAGCAACTTTTTGCGACAAAACTGACTTCAAAGCCAATTGATAAGCTTTGCGGTTGATACGATAAGCGTATGAACGAGGTGTAGGACCAAAAACGATACACCGCCACGGAACTGAGGCTCACGGATTGAGCCAGCACGTGCACGACCAGTACCTTTTTGCTTCCAAGGCTTACACCACCACCAGAAACAGCAGAGCGGTTCTTGACAGCATGTGTACCTTGACGCAATGATGCACGTTGCATCAATACTGCATCTGTAATAACGGCGTTGTTAGGTTCGATGGCGAAAACTGCGTCATTCAATTCGATTTCAGCAGCTTGACTACCATCTTGTTTTAATACAGCAACTTTAGTCATGATTGATTGTTCTCCTTTCTATATAGTTTAGATTAAGCTTCTTCTGAATCAGCGGCAGGTGCAGATACACCAGCCATTTTGATTTCAGGATGCTTTGCATTAACTTTAACAGTTGATTTGATTGTCAAAAGTGACTTGTTGGCACCGGGAACATTTCCCTTCAATAGCAAGAGATTATTTTCAACATCAACATGTACAATGGCAACATTTTGCATCGTGCGCTTGTTGTTACCCATACGACCTGGCAAGAGCTTACCTTGAAGACGCGGTTAATAATCGCACCCATTGAACCAGGACGACGGTGATAACGTGAGCCGTGGGCCATAGGTCCACGAGACTGACCAAGACGCTTAATTGAGCCTTGGAAGCCATGTCCTTTTGTGATGCCCGTTACGTCAACGTATTCCCCTGCTTGGAATGTGTCCACTTTGATTTCATCCCCTGCGTTAAATTCGCCTTCCGCGTCGCGGACTTCACGAACGTAGCGCTTAGGGGTCGTGTTTGCTTTTGAAGCGTGACCTTGTTCAGGTTTGTTTGACAAAACTGCACGTTTGTCTGGTAACCAAGTTGAATAGCACTATAACCGTCTGTTTCTGCATTTTTTACTTGCAAAACGACGTTTGGTGTTGCTTCAACTACGGTAACTGCGATCAATTCGCCAGATTCTGTGAAAACCTGAGTCATACCGACTTTGCGGCCTAAGATACCTTTAGTCATGACTAATCTCCTTAATTATTTTGCTTGACTTATTTTTTGTCTCTAAGTTGAGACGCGAAGTTATATCCGTTAAGATTACACTTGATTTCGATCGCAACACCTGATGGCAATTCAAGTTTACGCAATGCGTCAACTGTCTTGTCAGTAGGTTCACAATGTCGATCAAACGCTTGTGCGTGCGCATTTCAAATTGTTCACGGCTATCCTTATGTTTAGTGGGTGAACGTAGAATTGTATACAATGTACGTTCAGTTGGCAATGGATAGGACCAGCAATTTCTGCGCCCGTACGCTTAGCCGTCTCAACAATTTTTTCTGCTGATTGGTCTAAGATGCGGTGTTCGTATGCCTTCAAACGGATACGGATCTTCTTTTGTGCCATTATTTCGTGCCTCCTCGTTGATTTTGTAAATCAGCTAACTTCGATTAAAAACCGACAACACTGCTTGTGTTTTGCGCGCCCATGGCAACGCGGCCGCGCGTGTCGCAACCTTAATCATCATCGCTAAACATTGATACACCAGGCTTTCGGTAGGTTTATATGACTACTGTTCCAAAAGCGTACTTAAATATAATAACAGAAAAACCCCTGCATTGCAAGGGTTTTGTGCGATATTTTTCAGCATGTTTTTTGATCATCTCTGTGTCATTTAAATTCCAAAAAGGCATCATTATATTTTTTCTGTCCATTTTTGTCCTAAGTCTGAATATACTTGCAAGTGACTCACAGTTTTGGCATCTGGATAAAACTGTTTGTCCTCACGAATACTCTTAGTAATAATGCTAATGCCTTTTTATTTGGCGTTGCATAACCTATATATTCGGCATTTTGGGCTGCATTTTTTGGCTCACTAATGAAATTTAAGAAAGCGTAGGCAGCCGCTTTTATGTTTAGCTGTTTTGGGCATAACAATATTATCAAACCAAAGATTTGAGCCCTCACTCGGCACGACATAATGCAAGTGTTTATTGTTTGCCATTGCTTCGGACGCCTCTCCAGAGTATGTTACGGCAATTGACGCTTCGTCTTGTGCCATATACATTTTGATTTCGTCAGCAATAATGGCTTTAACATTTGGCATCAAAGTTGTTAGTTTGCCTTGAGCTGCCGCCAAATCAGCTGTTGACTTATCATTAACAGACTTTCCTTGTGTAATCAATGTAAAACCTAATACATCACGTGCCGAGTCAATTAACATAACTTGATTTTTAAACTTTGACGACCATAAATCATCCCAATGTTGGACATCACTGGCCTTTACGTATTTATCATTGTAGATAATACCTAAAGTTCCCCAAAAGTATGGGACAGAGTATTTGTTGTGTCTATCAAAAGATTGGTTAAGGAAGCGACTGTCGTAATTTTTTAACCCAGTCAACTTCTGATGATCTAGTGGCAACAATAAATTTGCAGCCTTCATTTTTTCAATCATATATTCCGACGGCACAGCTAAATCATAGGATGTCCCGCCTTGCTTAACCTTCGTAAACATGGCTTCATTGGAATCAAAAGTTTCGTAACTGACTTTGTAACCGGTCTCTTTAGTAAACTTTTTAAGTAAGGCTGGATCAATATAGTCTCCCCAGTTATACAAATTCAAAACTTTAGACCCGCCTTCACCACTGCCGGTTTTGGCAGCCAAATAGCGCTGGGCACCAAACAAAACAGCGACAACGGCTAGAATAGCAACAACGCTAGTTAATAACTTTTTCATGTTATAAACCCTCCGTAGCCGGTGTTACCAGTCGCGTACCGCGCTTTTTATTTTAGATGAGCGTGTTGAAATAACGTAATATAGTAAAACCAGCACGAGAGATACAACAAACATCATTGCCGATAACGCATTAATTTCCAAACTCACCCCTTGACGGGCACGCGAGTATATTTCAACAGATAACGTCGAAAATCCATTACCAGTTACGAAAAATGTCACCGCAAAATCATCCAAGAATACGTAAATGCCATAAAAAATCCAGCCAAAATACCTGGCGATATAACGGGTAAAATCACGCGCGACAACATTTGCCAGTTATTAGCGCCTAAATCTTTAGCAGCAGCAACTAATGATTGATTCATTTCTTGAAGTCTCGGCAAAACCATCAACACAACAATCGGAATACTAAAGGCAATATGTGACAGGAGCACTGACGCAAATCCTAATGAAAAACGACAACTGTAAACAATATCAAAAACGAAGCGCCAATAATAACATCGGGTGATACCAACAAAATATTGTTTAGCGATAAGAAAATATTTTTAATCAACTGATTGCGCTGATCATAAATATACAGCGCACCAGCCGTTCCCAAAATGCTAGCCAAAAGTGAGGACAATAATGCAATTAAAAAAGTATTAACCACAATCTCAATAATGCGCGTATCTGCGAACAGCTCAGCGTAATGCTTCAACGAAAAGCCATCCCATCCTTGCATCACATCACCTGCATTAAATGAATAAATAATCAAGAAAAAAATAGGTAAGTACAGCAAAATGAAAACAAACCACAAATATAAATTTGACCATTTAAAAGCTTTTTTCATTTATATTACTCACTTTCTCGTGTTCTTTTTGACACGATCACGCGTCAAAATCATCGTCACAACCATCGCTACAATTAAAATCACACCAATCGTCGATCCTAGTTGCCAGTTTTGGGTTACTAAAAAATGTTCCTCAATTGCTGTACCTAACGTAATCACACGATTACCGCCTATCAAACGTGTAATCATAAACAATGATAAACTTGGAATGAAAACAGCTTGAATGCCCGCCTTCACCCCCGGCATTGATAATGGCAAAATGACTCGTCGTAACGTTTGCCATTTATTAGCACCCAAATCACGACTAGCTTGCTCCAGTTTTGGATCAATTTCTGCCAACGAATTAAAAATCGGCAAAATCATAAACGGAATTTCAATGTAGGCAGCAACTAACAAAAAACTCCAATCAGAGAACAACAGTTGCTGTGGTGCAATGCCAAAAAAGCTCATAAAATTATTAACCGTACCGGTTTTTGACAATAGGCCAATAAACGCATAAGTCTTTAACAACAGATTAATCCACGTTGGCAGGATCACTAATAACAACCAAAATTGTTTTTGCTTGAGTTGATTGAGTAGGTAAGCCATCGGGTAGCTAATCACCAATGTAATTAGTGTAATCAGAAAAGCAAACCAAACTGAGTTAAACGTCATGCGGAGGTATGTACCACTACCAAAATAAACAGCATAGTTATGTAACGTTAACCCACCATTGGCGTTAGTTAGCGATTGAAATAACAATAAAACAAGTGGGGCAATAACAAATAACAATAACCACGCGCCATAAGGCACAAGATAAAATAACTGACGCTGTTGTTTACTCTTCATCATCATCCTCGTAACTTTCCAAACGCGCGTCAAAATCGTCTTCAGACTCATTAAATCGCATGATGTGAATGTCTTCCGGATCAAATGTCAAACCAACTCGTTCTCCCACTTGGGCCGAGTTCGTTGCTTGCACTTGCCACTCGTTACCGTCATCATCAATTGCTGTAATTTCATAATAATCACCACGAAATGATTGATCATCAATTGTCACAATTAACTTACCGTTTTCAATTGTGGTTAAATCTAAGTCTTCAGGCGCAAGACAACTTCAACTCGTTCATTAGGTCGCATTCCAGCATCAACATTTTCAAAATCTTTGCCCACAAAATGAACAACATAATCGGCTTTCATGATGCCATCTACAATGTTACTCTCACCAATAAAATCCGCAACAAAATGGTTAATTGGTTCATCATATATATCCTCTGGTGTCCCATTTTGCTGTATGACCCGTCATTCATCACAAAAATCCAATCAGACATAGCCAGTGCTTCTTCTTGATCATGCGTCACAAAAACAAATGTAATACCCAGTCTTTGCTGAATTTCACGTAGCTCATACTGCATGTCTTTGCGCAACTTGTAATCCAATGCAGACAATGGTTCATCGAGTAACAAAACTTTTGGATCATTAGCCAAAGCGCGCGCAATCGCCACACGCTGCCGTTGCCCACCTGACAGCTCACTAATATCACGATCAGCATATTGGTCAAGTTTAACTAACTTCAACATGTCATGAACCTGCCGTTCAATATCGTTCTTTGACATTTTTTTTATGGACGGACCAAAAGCCACATTTTCAAAAACATTCATATTCGGAAATAATGCATAATCTTGGAAAACAGTATTAACAGTTCGTTTTTCCACTGGCACATCATTGATACGCTTGTTTTCAAATAAAATATCACCTGAAGTTGCCGCCAATTGACCAGAAATCAAGTTTAAAATTGTTGTTTTACCAGATCCTGAGGGTCCCAACAAGGTATAAAATTTACCTTGTTCTAAAGACAAGTCGATGCCCTTCAAAATCTCTGTGTCACCATAAGCTAAGCTTACAGACTTAAATTCAATAATTGGTGTTTGCTCTGCCAAATTCTCAACCTCAACTCTTTTCGATAATTTCAATTTTACACTAATTTTGAAGACATAAAAAGAAAATCATATTTGACCATTTAGCTTCAGTGGCTATGCGTCAATGATCTTTTCACGATTTTCAACAACAACAATAGCTAGTGTCATTAAGATGAACAAAATAACAATAACGATAATTTGCGGTGTCCAAGAATGCCACCAACCATATGCATAACCAAACATAGCTGGACCAACTGCCGCAATCAAATAGCCACCGCTTTGCGACATACCGGACAGTTGTGCCGTTTGTCCCGGTGTGCTGGTTTTAAGCGTGAATGTGGTCATCAAATATGGAAACAACACCGAAGTACCGACACCAATAAATAAATTGACCAGTAACCAGTAGGTAAAAGTACCTTGTGGATTCAGCAACAGGAGGTAGCCAATTGTACCTAAAACTGAAAAGCCAGCAACTAGCCACTGCCTTTGGCGTTTGTTCAATCGAACAACAATTGACGGTACTGTTAGTGCAAATGGTAGACCAATTAATGAGTTAAGACCAGAAAATAAACCAGCAGTTGCCGGCGTTAATCCAGTCTGAATCGCCATAGTTGGCCCCACGCCATCAAAACATAGAACATTGCAGATTGCATACCACCAAAAAACAACAATAACCAAGCATTGCGGTTTTTCCAAACGTTGAATCGGACTGTTTTCTTGTGATCACTCGCCATTTGAGTGACTTGTCTATTTGCCGCAAACCGTTCATTAGGTAACCAAACCAGCAAAGCACCAACGAGCAAGATTGTCAACAATCCCACAAAAACCTGCCAACTAGTTAATGCCGTTATTGGCGCTGCCAAACTAGCACCAACTGCCGTTGCTAACATCATGCTAAATGTAAAGACAGACGTCATTGGACCGACTTTCATCGGAAAATACGTTCGAATAACACTAGGCAGTAACACATTCATGTGGGCAACACCAATACCAATCAGCATTGTCCCAATGTAGAGGAAAGTTGTATTAATAACTCTAATGCCAGACCCAACAATTAACAGCATCAACATCAATGCAAATGCCCTTTCTAGCCCAATCTTTTGAGCCACTTTAGGCGCTGTTGAAGAAAACAAGGCAAACGCTATCAGCGGAATAGTTGTTAGCATGCCCAATTGTCCAACAGGCACACCCTCTGATTTGGAAATACTACTCAAAATTGGCGGCATAGCCGTGAATGGTAATCTCAAAATCATCCCGACAACAATAATACCTGGAATTAAAAACTTACTGTGATTTTTCATGTCAATTCCCCTAATAATAACAAAACAGCGCCACTCTGTTGAGTGACGCCGTTTATACTGAACCATCAGTCAGTCAAAGATTAATTTTCTTGACCGTGGGTCTTGATAATTTCTTCTTGAATGTTCTTAGGAACAGCTTCGTAGTGATCGAAAACCATTTGGAATGTACCACGACCCTGCGTTGCTGAACGCAAAGTAGTTGCATAACCAAACATTTCTGACAAAGGCACCTTAGCCTTAACTGCCAAAACTGGACCACGTGACTCTTGACCTTCAATCATACCACGGCGTGCTGAGACGTGTCCCATAACATCACCCAGGTTGTCTTCAGGTGCAACAATATCAACGGCCATAATTGGTTCCAAAATAACCGCGCCGGCTGTCTTAGCAGCTTCGCGCAAAGCCAATGAAGCAGCAATCTTAAAGGCAGCTTCACTTGAATCGACATCGTGATATGAACCATCATACAACTTAGCTTTCAAATCAACTAATGGGAATCCAGCCAAAGGACCAGCATTCAATGCGTCCTTCAAACCAGCTTCAACTGATGGAATATATTCACGAGGCACAACACCACCAACGATGGCATCTTCGAATTCAAATCCAGCACCTTCTTCGTTTGGTGAGAATTCAATCCAAACATCACCATACTGACCTTTACCACCAGATTGACGCTTGAAGTAACCACGTGCTTGTACTGTCTTAGTAAAGGCCTCACGATAAGCAACTTGTGGCGCACCAACAGTGGCTTCACATTGAATTCACGACGCATACGATCAACCATGATATCCAATTGCAATTCACCCATACCAGCAATCAATGTTTGACCAGTTTCAGGGTTAGTTGTGGCACGGAATGAAGGATCTTCTTCAGCCAATTTTTGAATGGCATTTGACAATTTGTCTTGATCAGCCTTTGTCTTTGGTTCGATAGCCAATTCGATAACTGGTTCTGGGAACTCCATTGATTCCAGAATCAATTGATGATCAACAGCTGTCAAAGAATCACCAGTTGTCGTGTTCTTCAAACCAATAGCCGCAGCGATATCACCAGAGAATACTTCTTCAATTTCAGTACGTGAAGTAGCGTGCATTTGTAGCAAACGACCAACACGTTCACGTGTATCAGAAGAGGTATTTTGTACGTATGAACCTGATTGCAATGTACCAGTATAGACACGCATAAATGTCAAACGACCAACGAATGGATCTGTCATGATCTTGAATGCCAAAGCAGCGAAAGGCTTTGAATCATCAGCGATCAAATCAACTTCTTCATCTGTCTTTGGATCTTTAGCAATATATGGCTTAACATCCAAAGGTCCTGGCAAGTAGTCACAACGGCATCCAACATCATCTGAACACCCTTATCTTTATAAGCTGAACCCGCAAGAATTGGGTAGAATTGAAGTGCTAATGTAGCACGACGAATGGCTGCCTTTAATTCTTCAATAGAAATATCTTCACCTTCAAGATACTTTTCCATCAAATCATCATCGACATCAGCAACAGCTTCAATCAATGTATTGCGCTTTTCTTCCGCCAAGTCTTTCAAATCAGCTGGAATATCACGTGGTTCCCACTTTTCACCAAGTTCATCAACTGGGTAATAAGCTTCTTGTGTAATCAAGTCAATAACGGCTTCGAAGTCATCCTCAGCACCGATTGGCCATTGAATTGCTTCAGCATTAACTTGCAAACGTTCGTGCATTGAGTCAACTGACATTTGGAAATCAGCGCCCATTTTGTCCATTTTGTTAACAAAGACGATACGTGGCACATCATAGGTTGTTGCCTGACGCCAAACTGTTTCTGTTTGTGGTTCAACCCCAGCTGCACCATCAAGTACGGCTACGGCACCATCAAGAACACGCAAAGCACGTTCAACTTCGATTGTGAAGTCCACGTGTCCAGGTGTATCAATGATGTTAACACGATAAGGTGTTTTTTCAAATTGATCAAAGAAACCGTGCCAAACAGCTGTTGTAGCAGCTGATTGGATTGTGATACCACGTTCCTTTTCTTGTTCCATGAAATCCATTTGTGAAGCACCATCATGTGTTTCACCAATTTTGTGAATTTTACCTGTATAGTACAAGATACGTTCAGTAGTCGTTGTCTTACCCGCATCAATGTGGGCCATGATTCCGATGTTACGTGTACGCTCTAGTGGGTATTCACGTTTTTGCCATTGTGAGTTATCTCCTGGTTTAGTTATATATGCAACAAAAAGCGACACATAATTGTGTTCGCTTTTTGATGGTGCTTGTTTTGACAAACACCATCTATGACAATTGTACACTATTTGACGCGCAAGAATAATTAAATTCTTGTCATCAACAGATTACCAACGATAGTGTGCAAACGCACGGTTGGCTTCAGCCATCTTGTGCGTATCTTCGCGCTTCTTGACAGATGCACCAGTGTCATTGGCAGCATCCATAATTTCTTTGGCTAAACGCTCATCCATTGTGTGCTCGTTACGCAAACGTGAGTAGTTAACCAACCAACGAAGTCCCAAAGTCGTACGACGATCTGGACGAACTTCGATTGGCACCTGGTAGTTAGAACCACCAACACGGCGAGCTTTAACTTCCAATACTGGCATAATGTTTTCCATAGCTTGTTCGAAAACTTCCAATGGTTCATTGCCAGTTGCTTCCTTGATACGATCAAAAGCATCATACAAGATTGTTGAAGCTGTACCACGCTTACCATCAAGCATCAACTTGTTGATCAAACGTGAAACGAGTTTTGAATTGTAAATTGGGTCAGGCAAAACTTCCTGACGCTTAGTATAACCTTTACGTGGCATTAGTCAGTCTCCTTCTTACTTCTTTGGTGCCTTTGTACCATACTTTGAACGTGATGTCATACGACCATCAACACCCGCAGTATCCAAAGCACCACGGATAATGTGGTAACGTACACCAGGCAAATCCTTAACACGACCACCACGAATCAAAACAACTGAGTGTTCTTGCAAGTTATGACCAATACCTGGAATATATGCTGTTACTTCATACAAGTTTGAAAGACGCACACGGGCGTACTTACGCAAAGCTGAGTTAGGCTTCTTTGGTGTCATTGTACCAACACGTGTTGCGACACCACGCTTTTGTGGGGCAGCATTGTTAGTTGCTTTTTTCTTCATTGAATTGTAGCCAAAGTTCAAAGCAGGTGATTTTGACTTAGAAACCTTTGACTTACGTGGCTTACGAACCAATTGGTTAATTGTAGGCATGCTACAGTCTCCTTAAATTTTTCATTATTTCACAGTTCCAGGTGTTTCATTTCTGTTTTCAAACAAAAATGCTCACCGGAAATCTGCTGACAGTTACCTTTACAGCGCCGTTCAGCACAGTGTGACGATGTCACAGAACAGATTACTTAAAAGCACGTTCAATATAATACCAGATTGAGCGATAAAGTCAAGTGGGTATTTACATTTTGTGAATAACTATTTTTTTTTTCGTACTATTCCACATGGAAAATATATTGATATCGATTTTTAATAGCATCATTATGTCGTCAGTCATGTGTGTCAATGATCGCATTCAACATAATATTTCATTACTGCGGCCCAGATCTTTTTGCCTGATGTGTCATCATTTATTAAAGTGGTACGATCTCGTGCCGTTTTTTTCGGCAGTTTTCACGTTTGCAAAATGTCGCTATTGTCACAAACGTTTTGGTTGGCGCTATCCTGCATTAGAATTGACGTGCACACTGTTTGGCACCATTCTTTGGTATTCCTCGACCCTTCAATGGCTAATGGCAGTAGTACTACTATTTTTATCACTTGAAGACTGCGCGTCGCAGGCCATCCATAGCTACTTGATTATCCCGCTGTTATTGTACGCAATCCACCAACACCATGATCAATCGCACCTTTTTCTAGCTTTATTAATTAGCTTGATATCCTATTATTTGGTTTATATACGACACGCTTTAGGATCGGTGATATTCCAGTTTTATTGACACTCATTTTTTCAACCACAACCTTGGTTTTTGTACTAGGCTTGTTACTGGGCTGTTGTTTAGCCACACTTTTTTTAGCATTGTCATCACAAAAACGTTTACCATTTGTGCCTTTCCTAACCGTTGGTTGGCTACTAATTGGTGTCTTGATATAAAAAAACACTTGAATTATCTTCAAGTGTTTAAACTATTAAGTTGCTGGCGATGTCGTTTTAAGTGGTTCGTTGTAATTTTAATACTGCCATTCTTTGCGCCGATTGTAACGGCATCTTCAGTGGTAATATTACCTCGTAATAATTCTTCACTAAGTGCATCTTCAACACTTGTCTGAAGTGCACGGCGAATTGGACGGGCACCATATTCAGGATCAAAACCAGCACTGGCAACAACGTCAATGGCGGCGGGTGTCATTTTAATTGTAATCCCTTGTTCAGCAACACGTTGTAGCACTGAACGACTCATCAATTTTACAATTTCATGTAATTCTTGTTTAGTCAAGCTCTCGAAGACAATTGCTTCATCTAAGCGGTTGATAAATTCTGGCCTGAAAGTCTCTTTCAGTGTTTCTCTAATTTTAGCTGCAACAGCTTCATGATCATTTTTCAAATCAACAGCACCAAAACCAACTGATTTTTCATCACGAAGACGTGTGGCACCTAAATTAGAAGTCATAATAATGATTGTATTACGAAAATCAACTTTTCGACCTTTAGAATCAGTCAAATAACCGTCATCAAAGACTTGCAACATCAAATTAAATATGTCTTGATGGGCTTTTTCAGCCTCATCAAGTAAAACGACTGAATAAGGATGATTGCGTACTTTTTCAGTCAATTGTCCACCTTCATCATAACCAACATACCCAGGTGCAGAGCCGATTAATCGGCTAGCTGACCAGCGTTCTTGATATTCTGACATATCGATACGAATGAGATTATCTTCGCTACCAAAAATAGCTTCGGCCAGCGCTTTAGCCAACTCCGTTTTTCCAACACCAGTTGGACCTAAGAACATAAAGGTTCCAATGGGGCGTGTCGGATCTTTCAATCCAGAACGTGCACGGCGAATAGCGCGTGCAACTGCTGACACTGCAGCCTGTTGACCAACAACTCGCCGTCCTAGAACTTTTTCTAAATTGACCAGCCGCTGCTGATCATTTTTTTCTAACTGTGTTAACGGCACACCTGTTTGTTGAGAAATAACTTCCGCGATGTCTTGCGTCGTCACATGCAAATCATATTGTGAGCGCTCACCACTAGCCACTGCTGCATGTATTTTTGCCTCTTTCTTAGCTAATTTTTTCTTGAGCTTCATTTCTTCGGTACGCAGTTGCGCTGCTTCTTCAAAGTTTAAAGCTTCAATAGCAGCATCTTTGTCAGCCTGAACTTGTTTAAGACGAGTGACTACTTTGTCATTAGCACCATTATTTTCTGTTGCCTCAATGCGAACTTTTGCGCCCGCTTCATCAATTAAATCAATTGCTTTATCAGGCAAAAAAGCGATCACTAATGTACCGCGATGATAGCTTAACAGCGGCATTTATCGCGTCATCATCAATTTGCACTTGGTGATGCTCTTCAAATTTAGGTCGGATCCCATTCAATATAGCAATTGCATCTTCTTGCGTTGGTTCGTCAACCGTCACTGAAGCAAAACGCCGTTCTAATGCCGCGTCAGATTCGATGTACTTTTGATACTCATCAAGGTAGTTGCGCCCAATGTCTGTAATTCACCACGCGCTAAAGCTGGTTTCAAAATATTTGACGCATCAATAGCACCTTCAGCACCACCAGCACCAATTAAAGTATGCAATTCATCAATAAATAAGATAACTTCGCCATCTTGATAGATTTCTTCGATTATTTTTTTCAAACGATCTTCAAACTCACCACGATATTTGGTACCAGCTACTAATGATCCCATGTCAAGTGCCATTAAACGCTTATGTGACAAATTTTCTGGTACTTCACCCGTGACAATTTTCTGAGCCAATCCTTCTGCAATTGCTGTCTTTCCAACACCTGGTTCACCAATCAAAACAGGATTATTCTTTGTACGTCGAGATAAAATTTGGACAACGCGGCGAACTTCTTTAGATCGCCCAATAACTGGATCCATTTTTTCATCACGCGCCATTTGTGTCAAATCCCGCGCCAAACCATCTAACGTTGGTGTCCCAGCTGCTGCTGCTGCTTCTCACGTTGTTTCATTTGTTTGCGAATATCTGTGACACCCAATTTTCGCAAGATCCCGCGACGCAAATCTTGCAATTAGCATCTAATGCTAACAAAATGCGTGACGATAAAATACTTTCATCTTGCAACAACGCTAATAAGATATGTTCAGTTCCTACTTTAGGTTGTGCTAAAGCCCGAGACTCTTCACCAGCTTGACGTAAAATATCTGCTGCTTTGGGTGAATATGGTAAATAAACACCTTTTTCATAACGACTTGACATGCCATAACCAGTAAAGTGTTCAATTTCTTCACGGATATCATC
Source organism: Paulownia fortunei (assembly GCA_019321725.1). Lineage (NCBI taxonomy): Eukaryota > Viridiplantae > Streptophyta > Magnoliopsida > Lamiales > Paulowniaceae > Paulownia > Paulownia fortunei. The sequence goes on along the minus strand of JAGSPU010000613.1, from coordinate 5,026 downwards.
ATCTGTGACATTAAACTGTGTCAAAATTTTGCTGGCAATGCCTTCTTGTTCGATGGCTAAAGCTAGCAACAGATGTTCTGTGCCAACTGCTTGATGCTTAAAATATTTTGCCTGTTCTTGTGCAAAAGCCAGGACGTTTTGAGCACTCGGTGTATAGTTATTATCCATATATGCCTCCTTAAAATTCGGCTGTGTTTGTATAATATTGACTTATATTATAACCCAATTAGATGTTATTAGGAAATCATTTGTTTGTATCAGCGACATTTAATTACAATTCAAAATTCAAAAAGCCGAAACGACTGTTTCGACTTCTTTAATTTGGGTTTTTTAGCGATAATTGCCACTGCAAATAGGCGTTGATGAAAGGATCCAAATCACCATCTAGAACCGCTTGCGGCTGATTAGTTTCATAGTTAGTCCGATGATCTTTAACCATTTGATAGGGGTGCAAAACGTAAGAACGTATTTGTGATCCCCAGCCATTTTCCATTTTTTCGCCAGTAAGCGCTGCTCGCTCGGCTTCTTTTTTCTCAAGCTCTAACTGATAAAGTTTACTTTTTAATAATCGCATGGCATAATCGCGTTACCATATTGTGTCCGTTCAAACTGTTGATGAGACAACAATACCCGTTGGTTCGTGTGTCAATCGCACACCCGTTGAAACCTTGTTGACGTTTTGGCCACCAGCACCACCCGAACGGAACACATCCATTTTGACATCGTCATCACGCACTTCCACTTCAATTGAGTCGTCCAATTCTGGCATGACATCAACCGACACGAAGCTCGTATGACGCCGCCCTGCGCTATCAAAAGTGAAATTCTAACAAAACGATGGACACCTTTTTCACTGCGTAAAAAACCGTATGCATTGTGTCCTGTCACTTTTATCGTAGCGCTATCAATACCAGCTTCGTCACCAGCATGGTAATCAAGCGTTTCCACTTGAAAATTATGTTGTTGCGCCCAGCGAGTATACATACGATACAAATTAGCAACCCCAGTCAGTTGATTCTGTTCCGCCAGATCCTGGATGAATTTCCAAAACGGCATTATTAGCATCATAAGGTTCTGTCAATAATTGTTCCAAGTTGTAAGCATCAATATCTTGCTGTGCCTTTTCAATACCTTCAGCAAGTTCATTTTCTAAATCTGTATCTTCAGGATCTTCAGCCAACATTTCTGTCAAAACTTCCAAATCTTCAACTTGACTAGTCAAATTCAAGAAGGAATCACGCCGATTTTTCAAAACATTGTTTTCTTCAATGACTTTTTTGCGCTTTATCATTGTCATCCCAAAAGCCAGGCTCAGTCATACGATTTTCGTAGTCTGCAATTTCTTCCGTTAATGCCTCCAAGTCAAGACTATTACGGAAGCGCGTGATATTTTCTTGCATATCAGTAATCGCATGTTTGGCATCAATAATTTCCATAGTATTTCCTTTCAAAATAAAAACGAACAAAGTTTCGCTTTTATTTGTCTATTAAGCACGTAAATTCTGGCGAATTTCAGCTTTCATGAAGGTACGCGTGGCATCATATTCGACGTCAGCGATCATTTTATTGAAATTAGCGTAAGCTTCATTTTGGTACTCAATCAAAGGATTTAATTGACCGTAGCCTCGTAAACCAACACCCTGACGCAGGCGGTCCAATGAATCGATATGATCAGTCCAATGTTGATCGACCGCTCTCAAAATAACTACTTTTCAAAATTCTAACATTTGGGCGGGATCATAAAGTTGGGCTTGCTTTTCTTTATAATTATCTTTGGCTAGTCGCAATAATTTCGCTTTGATATCGTCACGAGACAAGCCTTTCAACTCTTCAACCGTGAATGCATCTTCATGTCCTAAAGCATTACCAACAAAAGCAACGATTTGAGCCAACTCCCAAGTCTTGTCATCTTTAGATTTTGTTTGTGCATCAACAACTCGATTAATCGTTCGTTCGACCATGGGCATCAAAACCCATTCAAGCGACTTGGTTTCATCAATCACGATGTCTCGTTCGTGATAGACTAATTCACGTTGCTCTCACGCACAACATCATCATATTGTAATACGTTTTTACGTGTGTCATAATTGTTTCCTTCAACACGCTTTTGAGCTGATTCAACTGATCGTGTAATCATACGATTTTTGATCACTGTGTCTTCTCATCCAAATTAAGTCGTTGCATAAGCAAACGCACACGATCAGCACCGAATCGAACCATCAAGTCATCTTCAATGATAAGAAAAACTGTGAGAAACCGCGTCTCCTTGTCGACCAGCACGCCCACGTAACTGGTTATCAATTCGACGTGACTCATGACGTTCAGTTGCAATAACTGCTAAACCACCTAGTTCTTCGACCCCAGGGCCCAATTTGATGTCAGTACACGACCAGCCATGTTAGTCGCCACAGTTACAGCACCACGCTGACCAGCATTAGCAATTATTTCGGCTTCTTTGGCATTGTTTTTAGCGTTCAAAACATTATGTGGCACATTGTGCGCCATCAAAATTTTAGACAGCAATTCTGATGCTTCAACTGAACCTGTACCAATTAAGATGGGTTGACCCTTTTCATGAAGTTCAACAATAAGCTTTACAACAGCATTATACTTGGCACGAACTGATGGATAAAGCAGATCCGGGTAATCCACACGTTGGATTGGGCGATTAGTCGGAATCGTAATCACTTCCATGTTGTAAATTTCACGTAACTCTTCTTCTTCAGTCTTAGCCGTTCCTGTCATACCTGACAATTTTTTATACATACGGAACAAATTCTGATACGTAATTTGTGCCATTGATTTGTTTTCTTCTTGAATTTCAACGCCTTCTTTGGCTTCGATTGCTTGATGCAAACCATCTGACAATCGTGTTCCCTCAGAGATACGACCAGTTGATTGGTCAATCAGCTTCACTTCACCATCCTGCACAACATAGTCTTTGTCGTTGATGTAGTTGAAATTAGCTCGCAAAGCTTGATCAATATGATGAGTCAAAGCAGTATCATTTGCATCATACAAATTATCCAAGTTGAAGAAAACTTCACCCTTGTGGATACCTTCATTGGTCAACATTGTTGCTTTAGCTTCTTCATCTACCTTGTAGTCTTCATCACGTTGCAAAGTTTTCACAAAACGATCTGCTCGAGCATACATTTGTGAAATACCTGATCCTGGGCCAGAAATAATCAAAGGTGTTCGCGCCGTATCGATCAAAATTGAATCAGCTTCATCAATCAAAGCAAAGTTCAAACCACGTTGCATCACGCGCTCTTCCGCTCGACGAACCATGTTATCACGCAAATAATCAAATCCAATGTTAAAGTTCGTTGAATAGGTAATATCGGCATCATAGGCGGCACGTTTTTCTTCAGCAGGCGCGTCACCAACGTTGACACCAACTGAAAGACCAAGCCAATTATAGAGTTGCCCCATCTGCTCCGCATCACGTGCTGACAAATAATCGTTAACAGTGACAACGTGAACCCCACGCCCTGGTAACGCATTCAAATAAACAGCCATTGTTGCTGTCAAGGTTTTACCTTCACCAGTGCGCATTTCGGCTAAGTTACCATCATGTAATACAGCCGATCCCATAATTTGTACTCGGAAAGGATAAAGACCCAAAACACGTTTGGCCCTTCTCTAGCAACAGCAAATGCTTCAGGTAAAATTTCGTCAAGAACCTTTGCTAAGGCTTTGTTTTGTTTTTCCTTATTCTTGATACATCTGTGGCTTTGTTGATGGTTTCCTTAAATTCATCTGTCTTAGCTTGTAAGGCCTCATCAGACATTTTTGACATTTGATCAGCATAACTTTCAACCTGATCAGCAATATTGTTTAATTTTTGAGTTGTTTTTTTGAATTATCAACTAATTTACGTATTGGATTATTCATGTTATTTAGCGTGTCTTCAAGAAATTGACACGTTTCTCCTCTAAAACCTAAATTTGTGTGGTCTAGCTCACAATAGTCTACGTTCCATTATAACAAAAAAAGAGCCCAAAAAAAGACTCTTTTATGCTTAATAATGAGATTTTGCTTCGAGTTTTTCTTGGCCACCCATGTAAGGACGCAAAACATCTGGAATCGTGACAGATCCGTCTTGATTCTGGTAGTTTTCTAAAATGGCTGCTACTGTTCTACCAACTGCAAGGCCTGAACCATTCAAAGTATGAACTAGCTGTAACTTGTTATTTTCATCACGGTATGTGATATGCATACGGCGTGCTTGAAAATCTTCTGTGTTTGAAACTGAAGAAATTTCACGGTACACATTTTGCTGTGGCATCCAAACTTCAACATCATAGGTTTTAGCGGCGGAGAAGCCCATGTCGCCAGTTGAAAGTAGAATAACGTGGTAAGGTAACGCTAATTTTTGCAAAATATTTTCCGCATTAGCTGTCATTGCTTCCAACTCGTCATATGACTGTTCAGGCTTAGTAAACTTGACCATCTCAACCTTGTTGAATTGGTGTAAACGAATTAATCCACGCGTATCCTTTCCAGCAGACCCAGCTTCTTTTCTGAATGAAGGTGACAACGCCGTAAATTTAATTGGCAAATCTTCTGCTGGCAACGTTTCGCCGGAATAATAATTTGTTAAAGGTACTTCTGCCGTTGGAATATATGTTTGATCTAGGCCAGCTACCCGGTAAGCATCATCTTGAAACTTTGGATACTGACGGTTCCAAACATCGCTGAATCATTGACCACAATTGGCGTAATCATTTCAGTGTAGCCTTCCTTACGATGTTCGTCTAGCATAAAATTATAGACAGCACGTTCTAAACGAGCGCCATCACCAACATAGTACAAGAAACGTGCACCTGAAACCTTTGCGCCACGTTCAAAATCAAGAATGCCAAGCGCTTCTCCGATATCGTAGTGAGCTTTCACCCAATCTGTTTTCACCAATGCTTCAGGACGATTATCATAATGTGCTGGCGCCCACTTACGTTGTTCAACGTTGGCAGACTCATCTGGACCAACAGGCACTTCACTAGCCGCCAAATTAGGCAAGTGA
>JAGSPU010000430.1:0-37154 GCA_019321725.1 Paulownia fortunei | reverse complement strand
TTCGTAAAGGTTAAGAAGTAATTATAGTTCCTGCGGGACTAACACTTAGTGGCCCACATATATTTGTATGGATCAAATCCAATAGATGCTTGGCTTACTCCACTTGTCTAACAAATGGAGATTTGGTCATCTTTCCTTTGAGGCATGATTCACATGTTGGCAGTTCTTGCACATTCTTTAGATTAAATAATTGGGCCAACTTATGAATTATTTTCTCATAAATATGCCCTAATCTTGCATGCCATAAGCTCATGGAACTATAATTATCCAATTTTCTTTTATTTTGTTGAATTGTGAAAGTGGGGTTATGAGGAGTAACAGTATATAAATAATCCATCAAAGAACTCGAATAGATAAAATCAGAACGTTTGAAAATGGAACAATTTCCATTCTTAATGGTAAATCTAAAACCTTCTCTATCCAAAACTAGAATAGAGATAATGTTCTTAATAATATCCAGAATGAAAAGACAATTGTTTAAAATTATTACAAAATCATTCTCTAAAGCTAGATTAATGGTCCCTATAGCTAATGCAACAACTCTTGCTCCATTCTCCATCCAACTTCCTACTTCTTGTCATCATCTACAAATCATTATAGATATGTGAGCCACAACCGGTATCTAATGTTAATAGATAAATTAACTTCAACAAAATATATACCTAACTCTTCAAGCTTGCAAGATACTCCTTGCAATTTCTGTTCCAGTACCCTGGTTTGCCACAGTAATGGAACTTGTTATTGTCTTGAGAAGAAACCTTCTTGACACCGCCCTTAGCCTTCAGCTTGTTGGGTTAAAGGAACCCTTTCCTTTCTTCTTTCCTTTCTTGGGCTTCTTAGCCTTTGATCTGGATGAAGATCCAACAAGCAGAACTGGCTTGTCCTTTTACAAGGTGGACTCGACCGTCTTTAACATGTTCACAAGCTCAGCAAGACTAGTCTCCATGTTGTGCATGTTAAAGTTGACAACAAAGATGTCAAATAATGGAGGCAGAGATTGCAGCAGAAGGTCTGTATAGAGTTCGTTCTCCTTAACGACTCCAAGGGACACCAGCCTTTCAATGAGGGCTATCATCTTCAATCCATGGTCATAGACTAAAGAGCCCTTAGTCATGAGACATCTAAAAAGCTCTTTTGAAATCTTATATCTTGTCTGTCGAGTTCGTTCATCATACAACTCTTGTAGGTGAATGAGTAGGTGAAGGAGGATCCCACAAGTAGTATCTTGATCCTCATTCTCCCTCTGCAGTTCATTTGACATAGATGTCAGTATGTAGCACAGATCCTGCAGATTGTCATCAGCATGATGTAGGTTATTTGCATAAGCCTATAAAGCAATATCCTTCGAAGGAGGCGCGGCGTTGAGGACATACGCCCTCTTCACAAATTGAATAACTATCTTCAGGTTTCTTAGCCAATCGATAAAGTTAGGTCCATTTAATTTATTTTGTTCAAGGATTGTTGCAAGTGGGATCTTTGCTATTTTAGTAGAATAATCTATAAAACATGCACGAAATAGAAAATGAGTAAACTATGGAAAAAGCATATTCATTTAATATAAGTTCTTTAATACTAAATGTCTCCCATTATTTTTTTCAAATTCCATCACCCCTAATGGAATATTGGGAAATCGAATTTCCTAATGAGCATAAGGTCCAACAAAAATATTTCACACCCCAATTTTATGAGCCCATGAAATATTTCTATCGATAGTCAACTCTTTGACAATTATATCACTAAACAACCCTCAAATTTATTTTGCCTCACCTCTTCCCATATACCCCAATTTTATGAGCCCATATGGTACTAAATGTCAAACAATACCCATCAAACATTCGTGTAGATAGCTCGCATCAAGATATCCCATGACTCATGGCCAACATAATAATGATTTCATCCCACGAGTATCTCAATGCTTGGTAGAGATCACAACTTTCCAACATAAGACCACCCCACGACTCATGGCCAGTGATCAAGTGCGGTAACAGTTGTCATGTCTCTACCTTTGATGGTAGGCATGGAACGACAAATCCTACCTAACTTGTCCATTTTTATTTGAAATCGAATTTTCTAAAAATTCTTTTACTTAATTTTAGTAAATTAAGTAGGGTTTAAATTTTATCCAAAACCTCATCATAATATAAATTAGGTTGGTTATTTAAATGCATAACATCATAATATCATTGCACATAAATAAAAACATTAAATAAAATCCTAAGCATGCATCTAATGCATACTTAAATAAATAGATGATCATGAACCAGTCCTATGGGTCCATTTGAGCCAAAAATGAACCTAATGTCAATTTAAGGGTAATGAAATGGAATAGAACCTATTCGATTACATAATTGTATCACATACAAACAATGGCCTTCTTTGGAACCTCATTCTTGATTCTTCTTCGTCTTCCAAAGAAAAAAAAATCTCACCATCTATTTTACTCTCTTTATATAGATGGAATAAAGGCTCGCAGGCCCCATTTTATCAAAAAACATTAAACAAAACCAATCACATTGGTTCAATGGCTCATGATCATCCCATACATACTCATAATTAACATCACATGCAATTATCAAAACATGTGAATTTTCCAAGTTGTTAAATGCAATTTTTGACTTGGGATAAATTTTAATTGCTTGAAAATAATTTTTCTTTGAAAAATATTTTTTTAGAAATAATTAAAATTAATATTTAATTTTAATATTCTAGAAAAAAAAATCAAACCTTGAAAAATGACTTGACGAGCAGACGGACAGCACGTTGTTGTGCTTCGGCTTCCAGCCTGCGCTCAGCCCGTTCCTTCACGTCCCTTTTATGATTTTAATATTTAAACATTTTAAATAAGCAATTAAAATAATTCCAACTAAAAATTATAGAAAATATGCAAAATCAAATTTTGCATACTTTACATGAATTCAAACAATTTAAAAACATGCATACATAAATCCAAAATTCTCAGAATAAGCGAAATCATGGCTCTGATACCACTGTTCGATTCGCTATAATCGTAGGGGCATACGCAGTGAAAAATTAAAGTTTTTATCAAACATAAATATATATCCCCTCGATTCTAAAGTGCTTCTTACAATCACACTTATTCAAGTGAAAATATAAACACATATTGAATTCGGATTATACTTCTCTCGCACTCAGGTTGTTGTAGAGAATGAAGCAATCAATTGCTTATCCTGGACTTTCAAAACTCGCAGGGATCCAAGTGTCTCCCTTCTATTAGGTCCACAATATGAAAAAGCAACACCAATTAAAAGGATTCGTTAGTATCCTTTTAATTATTTACTAATCTATATCCGGAGTAAATTTTTATCTTTTGATCCAATTGATGGTTCAAAAACAAACTTTCAAGAACAATAAAGATTGATTATTTAAGTTCTTGAAACTGGAATATAAAGAAAATATCAAGAAACTAGTTTTCTTCTAAAGAACAAAAAAATCAAGATTTCAAGAAAACACTTTTTTTTCTTTTTCTTTTCTTTTCTTTTCTTTTCTTGGAGAGAAAAATAGAAGACTTAACAAAACATTTTTTGCTTATATTATCTTGCAAATTTTTGGCCATCCCTATTAATAGGGACTGAAATTTTGCTCATATTTCAACTCTTGGAGAGTTTGTCAATATTGAACCATTTCAAAGTTTTATCTTGGAAGGATTCCAAATTTTCCAACAACTCTTCTATTTTTCTCCCTCCAATATATGTGAACTTATTTGAGACTACATTAATCATCAAAATTGTCTATATACATTCTTGATATTAATTTGAACTCTTCAAATAATTATCAAGATAGATATATATCAAATATATATATCATAAATATATTTATATATTAAATAAATCATAGTGGCCAATTTGTATCCTATAAAAATCGGTCACTACATTAATTTATTTATAAATATGTTAATTAAATAATATTTATTTAGTTTATTCTCTTCATATTTTAGTGGGCTTCTTAAGTGATCCACATTAATTTTTGAGCTTGGACTTAAAAATCCACAAATCAATCTAATTTGATTTAATCCTAAATTAATAAATCCAATTGATTAATTTAATTTACTCCATTTGGGCTTTCTAATCAAAGTAGGTCCAATTAAATAATCCAATTACTTAATTGAATAATTTAATTTAACCATTAAATTAAATAGAACCCTTAATTATTTAAACAATATTAACTAGTTAATTCCCAACTATTGGATAAATCCAAAAATTAGAAATGTTACTTTTCATAAAGATATATGACCTTATTAGGTTCACTAATAATCTAGTAGTGGGCTTGTAACATTTGCAACTTATGAATAATAATTATTTTAATGAATTAATCCACTTTGGAATTAACTCCTTAATTCCAAGAACCTCACTATCCATGAAAACACCTAGCAAGTAATCATAGCTAATTAGTCTTAGGTAAAATAGCGAGTAAATCTATTTCAGTTGCGAGTACCATACACGTATGGTCCTTTAGACAAATAATCTCCCAACTGAATGTAGGGCATGTTTTATAAGTCGAAAACCCCAAATGATTCAATAATTGTGATCCAATTTTAAATTCCAATGATTCCTGATGAATCGTGATTTATCCTGCCTTAGCCAGGTCTTTGAATCACGAACTATGAAAACACAGAAAATTCTCTTGTTTAAAAAAAGACAAGTATCAGATTACATGTTGGCTACTGATAAAACTCCATGCACACCAGTACAACACCAAACATACCCCATTTGTATTGTCAAGCAATTAGAAAATATATCAAAGTGTTGCATGATGCACACAAGGCTACCATCGTGCCTCAAGTTCGAGGACTAACCGTATACTATTGCAATATAGAAATTCTTATTTCGACAGGTAAAGCCTCCAACTAAGAATTTCTTGCAAGCCATGTTCGGTGTACTTGTTCCCTAACAAACACTCACATACATGCACTTACGTCTCTACGCTAATGCCAATGATGGAATGCAACATTATCGTCTCCCAAGCATGCATCATATGTGTGAGTCTTACTGAGCTATTTGATGTTGTATCTCAAAAAACTCTTGACTTGGAACTTATTTAAGATCAAAGCCTTAGAGGCATATTCCATGATCGCCATCATATGCGCGATCATGCCCCCTAACTAAATTTGGTCTAAGAATTTTATCTAATATGCAGAAATAAAATATGCATAACATAAGATAAAGAAAATATATTTTTATTAATATGATTCCCAAAAAGATTGTCTTTACAAAAGAAAAATGGTACCATACACCCAATCCAATTAGGGTGTTGGGCATCCTACTCTAATAATTTATATAATCATATTTTCTATTTTGTAACAGGAGGTCCCTCTTACAATACTTCCTTACGTAATCTATATGTTGCTCTATTGTAAATTGTGCTTGGCAATTTTCTGGATTGAGTAGTATATAGGGTCATGCTTGGGGCTTTTCTACCTTGAGTGGGGAAGTAAGTTATTTATCCATGATACCCTTTACGCTTATGTGAAAGCTTAATGATATTTGTGCATATGCTAATGCAAGTAATACTTGCTAACATTGTATAACTTATGTACACCGTCCATGATTCATAATACTTGTGGGTCTGTGTGCAAAGAATGTAGTTGGACTAAAATCGTATATCCACTTAGCTAGTGAAGATGTGACGTTGTACTGATATATACCTCTTTTTTTAGTAACACATTTTCACCAGTTGGAATTTGGAAATATCATTGTATTGTGCTCGTCATCATAAATCATAGAACAGGTTGTGTACGTACTATACTTATTCAGATGTGTGTTTGTTGGGCCACTTTGATGCATTGCCTAATTTGTATGTCTGCACATTAAATTTGTATATATATATATATATATATATATATATATATATATTTACTAGTGTACACTAGTATAGACAATAGCATCGTAAAAGTTGATTTGTTATTCATATCAAATAATTGGCCAATTAGAGCAGTGACAAATTGAGATGCTAATTTGGATTCATAACATATGTTTAATTCATATACTTCTTGGTCTTAGGCATAAGGTCAGTAACTATTAGAGTAAGAACTTTAATGTGACTCAAATACTATACAGGGACACAATAATGAATTAACATGGGTCATCATCAATGATATTTTATTTGTATATCATTGATATGTTCCTATATCATACATACTGCAAAGTAGTCACTTCTTGTTGCATACATACATTAGTCCTAATTAAGTCATGGCACATGAATGACTAGTGATTGTTAGGACTTAACTTTTAATTTTTTACTTCTTTTATAGATGGCTAGTAACTCACAAAACACAACTATTGAGTCACAAACCGAAGATGCCTATTGGACAAAGGCAACTAAGTCTGCATTTATCATGATCATGTATGATGAGGTCTTACAAGACAATCTGATGGGGGCTATTTTCACCCCTTCAAATGGACTAATATCATGGTCAAGATGATGACTCCTTACTTGGGTTACAATTAAATAGTTGAACAACTCACTAGAAAATTCACTAGGTTTAAGTAAAAGTGGAAGAAATATCACAATTTGACTGTTTTGGGGTTTGGGTGGGATGCAGTAAGTGAGTTGGTTACTAGCTTTGACGAGTGTTTAGCGCATTGGTTAGCAGCAGGTAGTCCAAACTCAATTAAATACTTACCAAGTATTAGTACTTTATATTAGGTTTGGATTTCCTATTATGCATTGAACACATTTAATTAAAGAATTTGTGTAGGCTAATCCACAAGACAGAAGCATACGTACGAAAGGGTGTGCACACTAAAATGAGTTAACCATAATATTTTCAACACACACAACCATGGAGGAGATGGCTAGGGCATCTACACAATTTCCAATGATGCGGTGTGATCGATGGTAGTGCGATGATGCGTACTCTATTGAATTAGGCGATGACAATGAGCTTGAGGCTACTACTCAGTGAACACCGCCACAATCCCATCCCCAATATTCACATAGGCCATTAGTGGATGTGGAATTATGAAGAAATAAAGTCACATATCCTGCCATAGTGTAGGCCCTCCAATCTTGGAGCGTTTGAATAAAATGGTTGCATTGCAAAATAACCCTATTGCATTCACCACAATAGAGATATACATGTAAAAGTTGAAAGAGATCCTAGGCCTCCCACTAGCCCTCGGCCTAAATATGAAAATATTGAAAAAACTCATATCGAATACCAAATTGAAAATTTTAGTTCGAGTTTTGGTACGTATCGAATTTTTGGTATCGGTACAGTTTGATCAATATATTGGACTGTGCACACCTCTAGCCATTAGATGTTTTTAGCTATAGATCCTAAGTTGAGACGTGGCTATATTGATAAGCTTCCTTGATGACCTTTACTATGGATTTCTGATGTTGTATGATGCAAGAAACAAATATTTTTAAATTTATTATATGTTTTTCGTGGGATGCTTTTTTTTTTAAATTGTACTTTAAACTTGTATTTTACAATTTTCATTTCCAAGTATGGATGTTATGGAATGCTTATTAAGTTGTTGCATGTGTATGTATAATTTAATATATTCTTAGGTCAGTTATGCATTTTAAAAAAATTGTAGGAAGTCTTAAGCTGATGTGCACATTTTTCACGCATAAAGACTTTTACTTACCTTAATTATACCTATTAACATTAACAACATATAATATGTTAACAGTTGTTCGTGCATTGAATATACTTTTATACCACTATAATGTAAAATGTTAATTGGGTTTATTTCAGATAATTTGTGTATTTGTAAAACAGTTAAACAGTTACAAGTTATGCGAATCATCATTCTACGATCCAAAATAGCAGTATTCCAAAATAGTTACAGTTGTTTATGTTAATCTCTTTTTTTTTTTTAAATTCTATTCTTACTTTTTATTCGATCGGAGTCTTCCTTATTCCAATGTGTTTAGTAGTATTTCAAAACTATATGTTTTTTTTGGACAATTTACTTATAATTTGGTTTTGATTACAAACACTAGCTAATCAAAAAGGATCTTTAAAGTCAAACAAACACATATATGTTTTGTATATAAGATTCTTCGTAAAAAATTGATACTTACCCTTCCCAATTTTCTTTGCCCTCTTTTATTTTTTTTCCAGGAATAACTCTAAATAAAAAGTATACGAAACAATTGAGATTGTTTAGTAGCAAGGCTTAAAGAATATGGGCCTTAAGGCAGATTGAATAGGGCACTTACATATTGGCCCTAAAGAAAAACAAATAAATAAAGTCAAGTGGGCCGTTAATAAAGATTGGTCCAATGTTTGAAGGATATCATGTAGCTGCCAACATGTTTAGAATTTCAAATAAGCCCAAACCAAAATTGCCCCAACCTCTTTGCTAACGCAACTCCATGTCCAAAAATCAGAGGCACTTAATTATGGGGGATGTAGTGGAAATGATGAAACAAAATATTACGAAGTGTAGCGGGGAAGTCCACATAAAACTCTCTCTTTAACGGAGACAAACGAAGCCACCTTATAATTAGTTTTCCAAAGTGCGAATTTCGAAGTTAGTCGTGGTTACATTACAGTATTTCGAGTGTGGCAACTCACTCAACTTCCCTAACCTTTTCTCATAGTATTCAACGTGCTCCATCCTGTTAAGGTAAGAAAAGCAAAACCTCGTTAATCTCCAATCAAATTTACTTTAAGCCAAGTAGAAAAGAAAGCATATATTATTAGGAAAAAAGAGGATTCTAACTAATTTTATGATAAAGGAAACAAAGTAGTTAACATCATTAATTACCAGTATGCCAAGCATTGAAATGGTGCATACTTGCCATAGATTTGTGCAATAACCTCTTTTTGAGTTTTCCTGTTCAGTTTTGTCTTTCCATGGACCTGAAATTAATACAGCATACATAGAGCATCAAATACAAAAACCTCTTCCAAGGGGCCTGAAAAAAAATACAAAAACAGTTGAATTGATACAAGTAATTAACCTCTTCCAAATGTTTGATAGTTTCAGTATCAACAGGTATCTCTTCGTAAACCCCAATGCACATCATAATATTTGCAACAGTAAAGGGACCAAAACCTTTTATCTTGATTAGACATTGGCGTAACAATTCATAATCATGACCTGGACGTTCAAAATCCCCCAAGTTGAGGCTTCCATTTTCAATATTTCGTGCTACTTGTAGTATGATTGATGCTCTATATCCCAAGTTGCAGTTTTTATTCAAAGTATCCACATCTAGACAAGCTATTTCTTTTGGACTTGGAAAGTTCCCCATACATTGAGACTTGAATAGGGCAGCCCAGCAACAATCATTCCCACCACCACATCGCTTTCTCTTGGATCCCTTCTTTTCAGAACAATGTAAGGTTCCATTTCCATAGGAGAATTTGTGCTGAAGATCACATAGAGCTTGAGCCATTTCCAACGACCTCAGCCATCTTAAACTCAGAAAAATATTCATCCAAAAATAATGTAAGAATACTTTGGCATGTGCTTAAGAATATTGGTACTGGATTATTATAAAAAAGGTCAACTGCAACCCGCAGACAAATACTATATACTTGCCCGTTATGGGCTCTGTCCTAATCAATCTTGCAATCTCAAGTGAGAATAAACAAATTAATAAATAAATATAAGCAAGTACAATGAACTTACGGGCAACAGCAGAGGAGGACAGACTTGACAATGTCCTCAAATAAGGTTGGGGAACGAAAAAGGCGAGCAAATCCCAACTTCTTTGCTTCAGGATGAACACTATGAAATTGCTGCACCATTAACTCATCTTCCACAGAAATTCGCAACATTCGTGCCACCTGACCCTTTGTGTGTGCAGAACAAACTCTTTAATTAACAATTAACAATTAATCAGATGAGAAATGAACATATATACATACACACTTACTCTTATGGCTTGTTGGTCTTGAGAGGAAAGTAGTTGTTTTTTATGATGAAGATGAAGCAACGTGACTAGAAGAAAGTTTTTGTTTGGAGGCTGAGTTATTGAGACAGTGACAGAGTGGTTGTTGTTGATCAGTCGCAAAGGACGTATGAGGGATTTCTGGGAAGGAATCCAACGGTTAGGAGCCATCATGAAGAATCCATGGTTGCAAACTGCCCTCTCCAGATTGAAATTATCAGAAACTGGCACAACCATTTTCAAATCCATCAGTAATAATGCATAGGTAAATGCATGCATGACATTCACATTAATATAGTAATTCTTGGTTTACATTGGAATCTCACATTAATTAAAGGCGACCAAGTGACTTTTCGATTTCTGGTAAAACTTTTCCACTCTTTCCCATCTTCGACGGAGTCAGGTATCTTTGAATTAATGCCACTTTATTGCCTTTACACCCAAAACTAAACGTTTAAGAGCTTTATGGCTCTTATAATTAGAATTTGTTAAGAAAAAATGAAAATAGTAACATGAAATTCATTTTATTTTTCCGTCAATTCTGTTCTTAACGAGCATCCGCATTGCTTAAGTCGTGTAGGAGTCGGTTATAAAATTTGAAATTTACAACTAAGTTTGTTTAGTGATTTAGGATTTTTATGCTTTTTATTCAATTTTACTATTTATTTATATTTTAGTTTAAGTAGAACTTTAAATTTTGTTTTGTTAAGTAATTCAAATATTTAAATGAAGATCAAATGAAAGAAAGAGATTAATTCAAATTAGTACATAATTTACTCATACTTTTATTTAACATTTGACAAATTTCCAAGTCATAATTTTCTCTGAAAAAAAAATCAATTACAAAAACTAATCTTTGCACCTATTTAATTAATGTATCTTAATATTTTGACATTTAACAAATATTATAACTAATGTAACTAACTAAGAAATGAATTTTAACAAATCAACCAATTAATAATTAAGGAGTTATAAATAAATTAACTATTTTTAATATATACTAATCAAATAAGGAAATTAAACAGAAAAACCTTTAGATACTATGAATATATGTCTAATCAAGTAAAAAATATTTTATCAATATTAGGTAAATTTTAAATCAAATATGGATGTGCAACTCATTTTCTAATTTATCATATTATTATATGATGTATTTATTCATCTTGTATGCTTATAAATAAAGCCAAATTTGTAATGAAAACACACAAGTGAAAACAAGAGAAAGAAAATATTCTCTCTATTTTCTATATTTTTCATTTCTTACTCTCTATATTCTTCACTTCAAAATTAGTAGTATTTCATTTGTTTTACAATACGTTATCAGCACGATCGCATATTTTAAAATTCTAGTTAAGGTAATATTACTAGGTAATATTTCTCTATAAATTCATTATGTTATGTATATATATGTGTGACATATTTGTTATAAATATTAAGTATGAACTAAGATTAGTATCATTAGATGAATGTGTATAAATGTATACATATTATGATTGTTATAAATATTATATATATAATTAAGATTAATAGCTTAATTAGATACTAATTTAGTCTACTTCAAATATTTTGGTTAAATTATTTATTTAATGTCTATTCATTACATTATAATTGCTTGATTTTTAGTGTTAAAAATTTTGGAATATGTTTTCATGCAACTTATAAATATTGTTTTGATATATACTATTATGCATCTTCCTTTAAATATATATTTATTAGTATTTATATTATCTGTAATATTTTTATATAATTTTCATGAAATCCATATAAATATCAAATCCATATGGTACCTAAAATTATTTTATATTACTATCATTTTTTTTTCCTGATTTTTACATGAATGCATCTAAGTTGCAGGATTATATTATTTGCTTATATTCTCTGTATAAAAAAAATAATATTTGTAATAATCTACATCCATACTTATGATCATTTATTTAATAATTAATTTACTAATTTTATATTTTTTTATTCTTAAAATGTCGAATATTACAAAGCTCGAATTTATTGCACTTGATATTTCTGGCAATTATTACTTGGTATGAACTCTTGATATTAAGATCCATCTTGATGCTATGAACTTTGGAGAAACAATAAAAAGAAAAATGAAGCATCCTTACAGGATCGAGCAAAGGCAATGATATTCCTTTGTCATCATCTCCATGAGTAATTAAAAACTAAATATCTGACAGTAAAAGATCCATATATCCTTTGAAAAAATTTGAAAGAAAGGTATAACCACCAAAAGATAATAATACTTCCTAAAGCTCGTTATGATTGAATGCACTTGCGATTGCAAGATTTAAAAGTGTAAGCGAGTATATTCGACAATCTTTAAAATCACTTCTCAGTTAAAGTTATGTGAAGAAAGTATTACTGATAAAGACATGTTAGAAAAAAATATTTTCTACTTTTCATGCCTCTAATATGCTCCTACAACAACAATATCGAGAGCGAGGTTTTAAGAAGTATTCTGAATTGATATCATGTTTTCTTGTTACCGACCAAAATAATGAATTATTGATGAAAAATCATCAATCTCGCCCAATTGGGTCAACGTTATTCCATGAAGTGAATGATGCGATTGTTAATGATTTTAGGCGTAGTTAATATCGAGAAAATGATTGAGGACGTGGTCATAGTCGTGGTCGTGGTCGAACTTATTATAATCAAAATTTTTCAAATTTCAAGAAAACTATACCTCACCACCAAAAGTGGGAGAATAATAGGCCAAAACAAGAAGAAAATAGATTGCAAAATAAAACTCCCAAGACAAATAAAAGCAATTGTCATAAATGTGGCATGAAAGGACACTGAAGACATACTTGTCATACGTCTAAGCATCTTTTTTATCTATATCAGGATGCACTAAAAGAAAAGGAAAAAGGTGTAGAGACAAACTTATTGAACATTATACTCCAATGGATTTTACGCAGTTGGATGTTGTAGATTTCTTTGAAAATCCTAACAGAAATTTTGAGAATCTGAATGGTAATGATATCAATATAGTAAAGGATGTCTCAATAATAAGTTATCCCAAATGTATTATTTTTGGTGTGTTTTTCTTTTTTGTATATGCTTTGAGATTTTTAGTGTGATTTTTGGTATGTCTTATGTTCTATGTAATTTGGAAAAAAAATTTAGTAAGTTTTTCCTACATATTGATAACAAATAAAGAAATATATTTACTATTTAATTCTCAATGCTTAATTTTTTTATAATTATTTTTATGAAGAAATATGGATCACGCGACTGGAGTTAAAGTCAATGGTGAAACTCTATGCGTAACAGATAGTGTAACAACACACAATTCTCAAAGATAAAAAATATTTTTTTCATCTCATATTAGCTTAAGCTAATGTTAACATAATATCTGGTATTGCAAACCTTATTGAAGATTGTGGAAGAACTAATATTTTATTATCTGGTGGCATAAAATTTATAATTAACGATGTTATGTTTTCTAGGAGATGAAAAAGAAATCTACTAAGTTTTAGAGATATACGCCGTAATGGTTATCATATTGAGACAATTGATAAGTGCATATTTTGACATATTTTTATATCAAATCCTTTATACTTTTCTTGTTTTATTATTGTTAATATTATTATTTTATTAATATTTTGTGTTAGAGAATAAATAGAAGCATGTTTCCAGACTTGTGCAGTTTTTGTAATTTAAGCATAACTTCATAATCAAAAGCCCTATGGACCTGAAACTTGTTTCATTTTAAAGCCAAGAGATAGAGGTACAACTTTTTTACGGGAAGCTCAGCCCAATTCAGTCTTGATAATAGCAAAAAATTTATCTAAATAGTTGCATAAAATGGATCACCAAAATTCGGATAAGAGTTCAGCCCAATATTGACTTATTTTACCAATTGGGTTATATCTCTTGAGCCCAAATTTGCTTTGGGCTTAAATTCGAATATGTTATACAAAAGAGAAAATAAACAAGTTTACTGAAATAAGATGGTATGAAAATGTGTCGAAATAGTAAAACCATAGGCTGCAAGTTGCTACTGTTATTAAAGGGCCGCTCTTGGACATAACTTGGTAATTTGAGCATATCTTCTTCATCCGACCACCAAATTTGAAAACAAAAAGATATAAAAAATATACCAGCGCCGAAGGATCTATAATTTTCATTCTTCAAGCTTCTTCAAAATCTGGCTGTATGTGACCGAAATATGCAATTCAATTTAGTAGGTAAGAAATTTGTATAACAACTTACCAACTCTTGGCAACTAGCATACCACTTGATTAACCCCTCTATTATTTGTTTGGCCTCTAGCTTACTCCAAGTACTATAAATAGGCCATGTATTAAGCTTGTAAGAGGAGGGGGGTAGAGGGTTTCTTTAGGCTAAATTATCTAGTTTGTATATTTTCTAGTATTGTAAGTTTTCTAGTAATAATAGAAATGCATTCTCTAGTTTCTCTTATATTTTTAGTCTTTGCTACTTTTATTATGTCTTTTTAAATTTTATTTTAGTGAGGAAAAAGAGTGGATCTCTTGATGGAGGAAGATAAATGGTTATAAGGGTAGAAAATATTTAAGTATGTTGTATTATTATTTTTATTTTTGATCTAAACCCTACTTGTTTTGTGGTGATTCTTGATTTATATATCTCCAATGACACAACAAATACTTGGGTTATTTAGTTTATTGTTCGATTTTACCCCACTGACTGCTAATGTGAAATCTTGATTTGTTGTTGACGAAGGTGTGCATAAATGTTTGATCTCATAAATAAGTGTTGCCGTTAAGAGATAATTTGCAATAGTAAGACAATATCATGATTACCTTATTGCATGAGTTACTTGATAATATCTTCTCATTGGAACCTTCATTATGTATGAATTTCAATTGTGGCAATTAATAGAGGTAAAAAGAATAAATAACCATTTCTCTATCCAAAACTCAAGAGTGGATCCCTAATCTTCAGTACTTTTATTACTTCGGATTTTCTTTAGTTACATCATACATTAATTATTCATATATTTTGATTCACATAAACTCCATCTTTTTAGAAATATAAACTTGAATTCTTCAAACAACTTCACTGTGGATCTACCTCACACTCACGAAAAATTTATTACTTACTACAACCTGCACTTAGGTTTGTAACCTTAAAGTTGTAGCAAGTTTTTGGCGTCGTTGACGGGGAAGGCAAGGTAAGTATTTAGGTTTGTTAATATTTTTCCTTTGTAAATATAGTTTATTTATTTTCTTTATGGATATATGGTTATATGGTATCGTAGTCATAATTCTCGACATTTAGTAAGAAATAATTCTGAAACTTTATTTGGAAATTTATTTGAATCATCTCCACACACTTACAGCATGGCTGAAACTGAAAGTGTCTATGATGAAAATGAGAATGGACAGGTGCGTACCATACGTTATTCCTTGCAACCTTCTCGAAATTCTTCTCCTTCTTGTTTCATTTTTCCTCTGAATGCAAATAATTTTCGATTCAAGTCAGGTATGATCACTTTACTTTCTAATTTCCATGGTTTAGAATCTGAAAGCCCTTACTTGTATTTAAAAGAATTTGATGAAGTATGTGTTAGAGTAGGATGCCCAACGCCCCAATTAGATTGGGTGTATTATACTCTTTTGCTTTTGTAAAGACAATCTTATTGGGAATCATATTAATAAAAAGGCATTTTCTTTATCTTATGTCTTGCATTTTTTTATTTCTGCACATTAGATAAAATCCTTAGACCAAATTTAGCTACGAGGCATGGTCGTGCATATGATGGCGATCATGGAACATGCCTCTAAGACTTTGGTTTTAAATAAGTTCTGAGTCGAGAGTTTTTTGAGATGGGATATCAAATAGCTCAGTAAGACTTGTACATATAATGCATGCTCGTGAGACGAGAATGTCACATTCCATTGGCATTAGTGTAGAGACGTAAGTGCATATATGTGGGTGCTTGTTAGGGAACAAGTACACCGAATATGGCCCGCAAGAAATTCTTAGTTGGAGGCTTTGCCCGTCGAAATAAGAATTTCTGTATTGCGATAGTACACGACTAGTCCTTAGACTTGAGGCACGATGGTAGCCTTGTGTGCATCCTGCAGCACTTTGATATATCTTTTGATTGCTTGACAATCACAAAGGGGGTATGTTGGGTGTTGCACTAGTGTGCATGGAGGTTTGTCAGTGGCCAACATAGAATTCGACACTTGTTTTTTTTTTTTAAACAAGGGAATCTCCTGTGTTTTCATAGTTCGTGATTCAAAGACCTTGGCCAAGGCAGAATGAATTATGATTCATCAAGAATCATTGGAACTTGAAATGGGATCACATCAATTGAATCATTTAGGGTTTCGACTTATAATCCATGCCTTAGATTCAATCAGGAGATTAGCTGTCGAAAGGATCGTACGTGTATGGTACTCGCAACTGAAATAGGTTTACTCGCTATTTCACCTAAGACTAGTTTGCCATGATTACTTGCTAGGTGTTTTCATGGATAGTGAGGTTCTTGAAATTAAGGAGTTGATTCCAAGCGGATTAATTAACTAGATTAATTAATGGAATAATTGTTATTCATAAGTTGCAAATGTTGCAAACCCACTACTAGCTTAATAGTGAACCTAAGAGGGTCACACATCTTTATGAAAAGTAACATTTTTAATTTTAGATTTTATCCAATGGTTGGAAATTAATTAATTAATACTGATCAATTAATTAAATAAGGGTTCTATTTAATTTAATAGTTAAATTAAATTATTCAATTACGTAATTAGATTATTTAATTGGACTTAATTTGATTAGAAAGCCCAATTGGAGTAAATTAAATTAATCAATTGAATTGATTAAATTGGGATTGAATCAATTGAATTGATTTGGGGATTTTTGAGTCCAAACCCAAAATAAATGTGGATCACTTAAGAAGCCCACTAAAGTATGAAGAGAATAAATTAAATAAATATGATTTATTTAATTAACATATTTATAGATAAATAAATAGTGACCAATTTTATAGGATAAAATAGGCCACTAAGATTTAATTTATGTATAAATATAATTATAGTATATATATATATGATATATATCTATCTTGATATTATTTGAAGAGTTCAAATTAATATCAACAATGTATGTAGACAATTTTGATGATTAATGTAGTCTCAAATTAGTCCACATACAATAGAAGAGTGAAAAAAGAAGAGTTCTTGAAAGATTTGAAATCCTTCCAAGATAAGGTTTTGAAGTAGTTCAAAATAGAAAAACTTTCCAAGAGTTGGAAAAGGATTAAAATTTTCAACCCTATATATATGAGGGATGAAAATTACATAATTCAATTCAAAAATTTGAGCAAAAATATTTTGTTTAAAGTCTTCTATTTTTACTCTTCAAGAAAAGAAAAGAAAGAAAAAGAAAATCAGTTTCTTGTTATTTTCTTCATATTATTGTAACTTAAAGAATCTATCTTTATTGTTCTTGAAAATATACTCCGGTTCTAGATTAGTAAACAATTAAAAGGATACTAGCGAATCCTTTTGATTGGTGTTGTTTTTCGTATCGTGGACCTGATAGAGGGAAGACACTTGGATCCCTGCGAGTTCTGATAGTCCAGGATAAACAATTGATTGCTTCATTCCCTACAACAACCGGAGTGCACGAAAGGTATAATCCGATTTTATATTTATTTATATATTCACTTGAATAAGCGCGATCGTTAAAATCGCTTTTGAATCAAAGGGGTTAAATTTATGTTTGATAAAAAAAAAATTAATTTTCCGCTGCGTATACCCCTGCGATTATAGCGAACCCAACAGTATGTGCCACTTTTGATGATCAAACTTGCACAAATGAGATTGTTGAGCTCAAATTATTTCCTTTTTTTTTTAAAATAAAGCAAAAAAATGGTTTAATTCTTTAAAACTTAGGTTAATAGGCACTTGGCAAGAAATGCAAGCTAAATTTTTGAAAAAATTCTTTCCAACTCATAAAACTAATGCTTTGAAAAGACAAATTCAAAATTTTTCTCAAAATTCGAATGAAGCTTTCTTTCAATATTGGGAAAGATTTAAAAATTTGTTAAATTCATGCCCACATCATGATTTTGAAAAATAGCGATTAATTAGTTTCTTTTATGAACGTTTAACTCCTGAAACAAAATAATTTGTTGAAATAATGTGTAATGATGAGTTTCTTGATAAGGAACCTAATGAAGCCCTAGAATATTTAGATCATTTGGCAGAAAACTCTCAATCATGGCATAGTATTAATTCTTCTGAAAGTTCTATTAGATCTAATCTTGCTAATAGTAATAAAGGAAAATATTCCCTTAGCCAAGAAGATAATCTAAATGCTGGGCTTACTAGTTTAACAAGAAAAGTTGAAGCCATGGAACTTAAAAAAGTAAAGGAAATCAAATATGCACAAAAGGAAGAAGTTTATAACAATTGAGAACTTTTGGGACACTCCACTAATAAATGTCCAAACATTCCAGTACAAGCAAATTTTATGAATACATTCAAAAAACCCTTTCATTCTCCATATTCTGAAACTTACAATTCACAATGGAGAAATTATCCAAATTTCAGTTGGTGAGATGATAACCGTGCCCAACCACTGCATTCATAAAAACCACCAAATTTTCATTCTTATCCACCTCGACATACAAAATCTCTTGAAGAGACTTTGCAAGCATTTATGCATGAACAAACAAACATCAATAATCAAACTTCACAAGCTATCAATGAGATCAGAAGCACACTTGCAACACTGACAACTTCTTTACGTACTCATGAAAAAGGTAAATTTTCTGCTCAACCTCAACCTAATCCTTCCACTCAGTGTCATGTTTCTTCTTCAGGTGAAAATGCAATCAAGGAGGTTAATTCAGTTACAACTCTTCGGAATGGAAAAGTTATTGACAAGACTATTCATCCCAAGGAGAAAGTTTCTAATCCACCTCCAGAAATAAAAAATAGAAATAGTTTTGACGACGAAGGTAAGTTTGAAGAAGGTAAGTATGAAAATAATGAAAAAAAAAATATTTACCTCCAGCACCCTTTCCTCAAAGATTGCAAGCATCTCAGAAATTGAACTCAAATGCTGAAATTTTTGAAATTTTTAAACAAGTCAAGATTAATATTCCATTGTTTGATACAATCAAGCAAGTTCTACCTTATGCCAAATTTTTGAAAGATTTGTGTACAATCAAAAGAAAACATCATGTACAAAAGAAGGCATTTTTAACTGAAAGTGTTAGTTTAATCATTTAACAATTCACTCCACCCTTGTACAAAGATCCAGGTTATCCAACTATTTCATGTATCATAGGAAACACTAGAATAGAGCGTGCTTTGCTTGATCTTGGTGCTAGTGTAAATCTTCTACCTTTCTCAGTTTATGAACAATTAGGTTTGGGAGAACTTAAAACAACTTCTAATGTACTCCAACTAGTTGACCGTTCGATTAAAGTTCCAAAAGGAATAGTAGAAGATATGTTGGTACAAATTGATTAGTTTTACTTTCCATTGGATTTTATTATTTTGGACACATAGCCTGTTGCACAAACACATACACAAATTCCTATCATTTTGGGTCGTCCTTTTCTTGCAACTTCAAATGCTTTGATCAATTGTAGAAATGGTATTTTGAAGTTATCATTTGGAAATATGACTTTAGAACTAAATGTGTTTAATGTTTGTATGCAACCTACAGAAGATGTCGAAGTACAGGAAGTGGATTCAATTGAAAAACTTGTTCATGAATACTTTACTACTGCTAACTCTTCAGATTCTTTGGAAACTTGTTTTGAAAGTGAAAGTATTTATAAAAAGTCACAAACTAATACTATCTCTGAATTTTTGCAGGTACAAGAAAAATATTTTTGGAAGCCAAGGTTCGAAGAACTTTCATCATCAACAGTAAATCTATTCCATCCCGTGGTTGATTTGAAACCTTTGCCAGTTAATTTGAAATACTCTTTCTTGGGTGAGAATGAGACTTTTTCAGTAATAATTTCTTCCAAACTCGATACATCTCAAGAAGATAAGTTGATCGAAACTCTAAAAATGCATAAGAATGTTTTAGGATGGACCATTGCTGATATTAAAGGTATTAATCCTTTCATTTGCACACACAATATCTATCTAGAGAAAAATGCTAAATCTTCTAGAGAAATGCAACAAAGGCTAAATCCTGGTCTTTTGGATTATGTAATGCACTAGTTATATTCCAACGATGCATGCTTAGTATTTTTAGTGACATGGTTGAAAGTTTTCTTGAAGTATTCATGGATGATTTTTCTATTTTTGGTAATTCATTTGATGATTGCTTATCTAATTTAGAAAAGGTTTTGATCGGGTGTGAAGAAAAGAATCTTGTGCTCAATTGGGAGAAATGTCACTTCATGGTAACAACTAGTATTGTTCTTGGACACATTATTTCATCAGGAGGTATTGAGGTTGATAAATCTAAAATTGAGTTAATTGTCAATTTGCTAATACAAAAGACTGTGAAGGATGTTAGATTATTTTTAGGACATGCTAGTTTTTATAGAAGATTTATAAAAGATTTAGTATAATATCTAAACCTTTGTGTAATCTTCTAACAAAAGACACTATTTTTGAATGGATTAAAAACTGTGAAAATGCTTTGTTAAGCTTAAAAGCATGCTTACGTCTGCTCCAATCATGTAACCTCCAGATTGGACTTTACCTTTTGAAATAATGTATGATGCTAGTGATTATGCTGTTGGAGCTGTCTTGGGACAAAGAAAAGATAAAAAACCATATGTTATTTACTATGCAAGTAAAACTTTAAATGGTGCTCAATTGAATTATATAACAACTGAAAAAGAATTACTTGCTGTAGTTTTTGCATTAGACAAATTTCGATCTTATATTATTGACTCACCAATTATTATTTTCAGTGATCATGCAACTTTGAAATATCTTTTGTCAAAAAAAGATGTTAAACCAAGACTAATTAGGTGGATTCTCTTACTCCAGAAATTTAATGTTACTATTCGAGATAAAAAGGAAGTAGAGAATGTTGTGGCTGATCATTTATCGAGACTTGTTTGTGATGACTCATTTTAAACCACACCTATTAATGACACTTTCCCTGATGAACAACTTTTTAATGTTTCTATTTTACCTTGGTTTGCTGACATTGTTAATTTTCTTGTGACAAGAAAGATACCATCACATTGGAACTCTCAAGACAAAAAGAAGTTTTTGACTAAGGTTAAATTTTTTTATTGAGATGATCCATACCTATTCAAATATTATCTAGATCAAATCTTTCAAAGATGTGTGCCTGACAATGTGATAGGTAATATTGTCAAATTTTGTCATTTAGAAGTATGTGGTGGTCATTTTTCTGTAAAGAAAACTACTGCAAAAATCTTACAATGTGAATTTTGTTGGCCAACTCTTTTCAAAGACACTTACACTTTCTGCAAAAGTTGTGAAAATTGTCAAAAGTTAGGGTTTTTTTCAAAGAGAAATATGATGCCCCTACACCCTATGCTAGTGATTGAAATCTTTGACTGTTGGGGTATTGATTTTATAGGGCCATTTTCATTATCATTTGGTTTTCTTTACATACTAGTTGCCATAGTTTATGTTTCAAAAGGGATCGAGGCAACTCCTTGTCGAAACAATGATCATAAAATAGAGATAAATTTTTTGAAAGAAAATATTTTAAGTCGATTTGGAATTTCTAGATCTATTATTAGTAATGGGGGAAAATATTTTTGTAACAAAGTTTTTAGAACTTTAATGAGGAAATATGGAATCATACATAAAGTTGCAACCCTTATTACTCTCAAACAAATGGACAAGTTGAACTTGCAAATAGGGAGATAACACAAATTTTGGAGAAAATAGTTAACCCAAATTGTAAAGATTGATCTCTTAGACTTACCGATACACTTGGGGCATATAGAACTGCTTTCAAAATATCATTAAGCATGTCTCCTTATAGGATAGTTTATGCAAAACCTTATCATTTACCTGTTGAATTTGAACATAAAGCTTATTAGGCAATCAAAATATTTAACTTCAACCTTGATGAAACTTTAAAATTGCGCAAATTGCAAATTAATGAACTTCAAGAACTGAGAACTAATGCATATGAGAATTCTAAAATTTATAAATCAAGAATCAAAGATTTTCATGATAATAAAATTTCAAGAAAAATATTTGAGATTGGTCAAAATATTTTGCTTTATAATTCTCGATTGCATTTGTTTCCTGAAAAATTGAGATCAAGGTGGAGTGGTCCTTTTGTTGTGAAAAAAGTATATCCTTATGGGGCAATTGATATTGAGAATCCTAAAAATGGTAACATATTCAAAGTAAATGGACAAAGAGTTAAACCATTTCTAGAAAATCAATTTTCACAAGAGGAATTTTTTTTCTTTCTAACTCTTGTTATGATTAGTGTTGTATATACTCATTTTCTCGGACATTATTTTTTTTCTTTCTTTTATTTTTTTTTCGGTTAAATGGCGGACAACGTTACTCTGTGGCTATAAAAGTCGGACTTGTCAATTTCCCAAACAACTGAAATCTTTGTACAAATTTTCTTTGCTTTTCTCATTCTTTTTTCTTGTTCTTTTCAAAATGGGTGATATTTTTCTAACTCTCAATAAGCAATTTTCTTTTCTTCCTAAAAATATAATTTTGAAAATTTATAAAATCAGGATTGAAAGATTGAGGATGTTTATGCACAAGGGCATCACGGAGGACATACGATGGATAATTGAAGCAAAGGTAAGGGCAGGTGAGTTTTCACATGAGTTTCCAGATTTTCTTACTAGATACATGTCTGGTTTTGGTAAAAGCACATATTCAAAAAAACGAAGGGCGAAAAAAATGAAATTTTTCATATTTGTACTAGATGGACTTGCAACAAGTTTGATGAAGATAAGATGGCATGAAAATGTGTCAAAATGGTAAAAACATAGGCTGCATGTTGCTACTGCTGTTAAAGGGCGGCTCTTGGACATGACTCGATAATTTAACCATACCTCCTTCATCCGACGACCAAATTTGACAAAAGATAAATGAAAATATATTAGAGCCGAAGGATCTACAATTTTAATTCTTCATGCTTCTTCAAAAACTGGTTGTATCTGACCGAAAAATGTAATTTAATTCAGTGGGTAAGAAATTTGTATAACAACTTACTAACTCTTGGCAACTAGCATACCACTTGATTAACCCTTCCATTATTTGTTTGGCCTCTAGCTTACTCTAAGTACTATAAATATGTCATGTATTAAGCTTGTAAGAAAAGGGGGGTAGAGGGTTTCTTTAGGCAAAGTTATCTAGTTTGTATGTTTTCTAGTATTGTAAGTTTTCTAGTAGTAATAGAAATGCATTCTCTAGTTTCTCTTATATTTTTAGTCTTTGCTACTTTTATTATGTCTTTCTAAATTTTATTTTGTTGAGAAAAAATGGTGGATCTCTTGATGGAGGAAGAGAAATGTTTATATGGGTAGAAAATGTTTAAGTATGTTGTATTATTATTTTTATTTTTGATCTAAACCCTACTTATTTTGTGGTGATTCTTGATTTATGTATCTCCAATGGCACAACAAATACTTGGGTTTATTTAGCTTATTGTATGGTTTTACCCCACTGACTGCTAATGTGAAATCTTGATTTGTTGTTGATGAATGTGTGTATAAATGCTTGATCCCATAAATAAGTGTTGGCGTTAAGAGATAATTTGCAATAGTAAGACAATATCATGATTACCTTATTGCATGAGTTACTTGATAATAACTTCTCATTGGAACTTTCATTATGTATGAATTCCAATTGTGGCAATTAATAGAGGTAAAAAGAATAAATAACCATTTCTCTATCCAAAACTCAAGAGTGGATCCCTAATTCTCAATACTTTTATTACTTCGATTTTTCTTTAGTTACATCATACATTAATTGTTTATATATTTTGATTCACATAAACTCCATCTTTTTAGAAATATAAACTTGAATTCTTCAAACAACTTCCTTGTGGATCGACTTCGGACTCACGAGAAATTTATTACTTACTACAACCTACACTTGGGTTTTCAATCTTAAAGTTGTAGCAACAATAAATGAAAAGGACGTTGAATATCTATACATTACGTCAATTGTCTCAGGGAAGAAATTATATTGGAAAAGCTACCAGCATACTCTTCCGGGTTATATTACACTTTTATAAATTTAATTAAATCATACACTGTGATGGATGAAGAGTCAATAAATTCAAAGAATTTTATCATTTAGCATGACCGTTTGGGTCATCCAAATTCGATAATGATGCGAAAAATTATAAAAAATTCTCATGGACATTTGTTAAAAAATCAAAAGATTCTTTTATCCAAAAAATTTTCATGTACTGCTTGTTTTCAAGGAAAGATGATTATAAGGCTATCTCTAATGAAAGTTGACTTTAAATCTTTGACATTTTTAGAATGAATTCAAGGAGACATACGTGGGCCTATTATTCTATCATGTGGACCATTTAAATATTTCATGGTACTAATAGATGCATCGATACGATGGTCACATGTTTGTTTATTATCTACTCGCAATGTTACATTTGCTAGAAATTGGACTGGACGGATATAATTGGCTGCTAACAACTTGTCGACTTTTTCTTTGATATGTTGAGATCTTTCAGGGCCAAAGGTTCTCTTCTTCTGTTTGATCGGCTTCATAATTGGATTAACATTCAACTGGTGAAGAGCTAACTCTGGCAGTATTCCCACTAGTTCCTCTATACTCCAAGCAAATACATCAACATTATGTCTAGGAAAAGTAAACAAGTGCTCCTCCATTTCTGGGGCGAGTCCAGTTCCAATCTTGGTTGTTTTTGAGGGGTTTCCATGGAGAAATTCCACTATCTTTAATTCCTCAATAGCTTTCAATTTCATATTATCGGGCTTCTTATTTTCTTCTTGTAATTCTCCATCGACGGAATTCACTAGCTTTCTTTTTCCCTTTTTGGGGAGGTCATCACTTCCTCCTTGTCGCTTCAATTTAGCAAATACTTTTCGCAAAATATTTGCATAGCATTCCTGAGCCATCCGCTGATCCCATATAGCTTCACCGATCCCTTCATGAGTAGAAAATTTCAACTTCATATGATAGGTAGAGGCTACTGCATGGAATAGATTCAAACTAGGCCTCCCGAAGATCATGTTATATGTTGAAGGGGCATTGACCACTAGGAATTTCACCATCTTTGTTATTCTTCTAGGGTATGACCCCAACGAGAAAGGGAAAGCAACCTCTCCTAATGTTTCCACCACTTCACCTCCAAATCCTGTCAGTGGGGTGTTCACTAGGCTTAATTGAGCATTGTCAATACCAAGTTTTAAGAACGCATCATAGAAAATTATGTCGGCAGAGCTCCTGCTATCAACTAGAATCTTTTTTACCCAAAAGTTTGAAAGAGTTGCTAAAATAACCAAGGCATCATTGTGTTGTTCTCGTCGCCCTTCTAAGTCAGACTCTCCAAATGTCAGCTGCTCTATAGATGTTTGTAGTTGATATACTTGTTCGGATGGATAATTAGAAGGGTTATGAGAATTGACTCCATTTGCTGCACGCAGCAAGGCTCTCCTAGCGTTTGATGAATCTCCACTGCCGGGTCCCCCTGAAATGACTGCTATTACCCCAGCCATTGGTAAATTCTCCTCTCTTTCCCTACCATGCTGCTCCTGATTATTGCCTTTGCTATGCTCTCTATGTGTTTCCTGCTGCCTAGGAGCATTACGTCGGCGTTGACTATTGGCCTTCTCAACGAACTCAGTGAGATAACCTTTACGGATCAACCTTTCAATCTCTTATTTCAAATGGAAACATTCTTCAGTAGTATGTCCTCTATCTCAATGGAAACGACAGTACTTGTCAGATTTTACTCTTCTGGAACTTTCCTTCAATGGACGAGTGGCTTTAAGGATTGGGCAAGCTACCTTCTCAACCCATGGTGAATCCCAAGAAAAATGCAAGTGTAGTGACCCTTATGATAGGAAAGTAGTTAGAGTCACCTATCTTGCCCACAAAAGACATATCCAATGAGGTGGAGAAAGACGAGACAAGAAGTACCACTTCTTGTAATACCCAAGCCTCACACTAATCACCTAGCCAATATGATTCATGCATCACATGCTACTTATATGCTAACTTGCATTAACATCTACAATGTCATCTTATATAGCATTCTTAATTGTCAGACCTCTAATGCTATCACATGATGTTAGTGATTGAGATCCTATAACCTAATTAAATAATTCTATATTTAGATAAGAAAAAGAATAGATTGGTCAATATATTGGATATTCATATGTTATATGTTATAATCTTGGAAGTGTTAAAGGGGTTACTAGTAACCTTATATGATTCGACTCAATTAGATCGAGGTGTTTTAAAAGTATACATCCATGGATTAACATACTTGAGATATTGGACATGATATAATCTGATTTAAGGTCCATATGTGCATATAATTTTAGAAATGCAAAGTAGACAATCATTTAAGAATCAGATGTCAATCGGTTTGGAGATCGAATGAAGGTTTAAGAAATTAGGGCATAATTTATTATCCGATTGTATGGTAATTAAAATAGATTGTAAATAGATAAATAAATTTTGAAAAATACTACATTAGAGCTGTATAAGGTGTGACTAATATCATATTTGAACCACCACTGGACACCTCAAGTTTTGCCAACTCAAGCTACCACCTTAACCTTTCTTCATTTCTATTATTGAACAATGACCAAAAACCCTTTTCTAAGCTATTTTACCTCCAAAACCTCCATATTTAATTTTATAAGTTGCTATCAAGTGATTCAAAGTAAAGAAAAAAATTGAAGGAAGTAAAGGAAAGTAAGGAGGAGTAAGTAGAAATTTAAATTTTGTGCATAGGTGAGCTCAACTCATATTTTTTATTTAAGTTCTTGAAGTTTTTGAGGGTTTATGATTTTTAAAGATGATATTATTGTTTATAATCATGTTAGGATGTTATCTATGGTCTTATAATTCACAGAAGAGGGATTTTTAATTGCAAAATTACAATAACACTAGGGACAGAAACTATATACTTGCTGGTCTTTATTTTAAAATCTTTATATATGTATAATAACATGATTAAAACCTATATATTTCACCATATATTTGTTTATATATGAGTTTACATGATGTATGTAAGTTTGGAGAGGTTATAAATTGAAATATGGTTTGATATTTAAAGAGACACTCAAAACTGTCTGATAGAACTTATAGTTTTTGTGGTGTGATAAGTGGGCTGGTTTTGCAGAGGTAAATCAGTGATTTTAGGAAATATAATATGATTACAATGATATTCATGTTAGCGAAGTGTGGTAAGAATTTGGGAGCGATTGGATATGCTTAAGGATATCAACATTATCATGCAATTAAATTAGACAGCAAGAAAATATGAAAATGTGAATCTATCTCATTTGATAACTTAGCATGTTTCAACCTAAACAAGTTTCTATTGAGTTCTAACAATTAGGTACGTGTTATTGGAGTTATAATACTTTGATTATATAATGTTTACATGTATCTAAAATGAGAAATTAAGGTATTTGAGAGACTATATTTGGTTCTAGTTTGTAAAAGCTTGATTGTTACCTAGATAGTTTGGTATTTAAGGTCTTAGTATGAGATTTTGTGCTTTCAACTTGCAAAATTAGGAATGATACTTGATGTTTGGTAATATTACAAGCTATTTTACATCTAAGGTTGGAGGGGAACACTAAACAAATCTAACCAACCAAGTGAGAGGTAAATAAAGATCCATTTGCAACTACAATGCATGAACATAGTACGTCTTAAAGCATTTATACCTATTGTGGTGATGATATTTAAATTGACTTGATGACAAGTATATTATGTACTTTAAGAGTCTTATGATTCTTGAAATATGTTGAGAGTAAGATGACTTGCATTTCATATTGAGTATACCATTCATGAGCATTTACATGTGCATGCACAGCATATGGGTATGGTTGAGGTTCTTGCATGGACGATATGATTTGAGAAATGATTTTTAGAAAGAAAATATTTTTGATTGGCCACTACTAATGTACCGAGACATGCGAGGTGTGCTTATGTGATATTTTAGGGCGTCGCGAGTGTTACTTCTCGGAGGATCATAGGGGTTGACAAGAGGTATACCTCTAGTGGTTGCGAGAGGGTGGACCACTTGACTGTGCCCTCATTGACTCCATTGGTGGGAAGACTTCTAGAGGATCACAAGGGAAGACAGGGGGTGGACCTCTAGTGATCCCTGGAGATAACCCTTGGATTGTGTTAATTTGTTTATGGCCATCTGATTATTTACATTATGTATAGCTCTATTCGGTACATAGTAGGTGGGCCAAAGGCCTAATAAAATAAAGTTATTTTTAATAAAAACTCTTTGATTTATGAATACTAAAAGTTGACATGTTTATAGCATCATTTCTTAGAGATAAGTTGCATGAGATTTTATATCATACTCTTGTCATGCATGATTTTTACTTATTAAGTGTTAACTCATTTAGTTCATGCATTGTAGGTAAGTATGGTGAGACTTAAGACCTCAGGTTTACTGGGCTGGCAGTGGATCTCCTATAGGCTTTCAAAGATCTATGCACTTGGATGACGACCTGTTAGGCTATTTCGTGGTTGTGCTTTAGATTTTTTAGTTTATTGTATTATATTAGTAAATTTATCTTGTATATCATTTTCAAAACTCTTTTGTGACAAAGAGTTTGAGTTTATGATGATTCTAATAGACCTTGTTAATGTTTTAATAACTATATAAGTATATACAGTATTACAGGATGTGAAAACACTTTACTTTTATCAGTGTTTTGTCAAACCAACTAGCTAAAAAAAAGTTATATACACGCACATATGCACAAATTATGTTGCATAGGTTGTTTATATATATATATGTGTGTGTGTG
The DNA here is from genome assembly GCA_019321725.1 of Paulownia fortunei. Taxonomy (NCBI): domain Eukaryota; kingdom Viridiplantae; phylum Streptophyta; class Magnoliopsida; order Lamiales; family Paulowniaceae; genus Paulownia; species Paulownia fortunei. The sequence goes on along the minus strand of JAGSPU010000430.1, from coordinate 8,318 downwards.
TGTATACACATTTTTGGGAGGTTGTGACACTTCTCCCCTAGTGGACCTCTATCTTCTTAACCAACCACTACTCACAATCGAGGAGAATCCAAAGTTAGTAACTACTCCTAAACCTCTCTCTTATACTTATTTAGCACCTCCACCTTTTCCTAGTCGGTTAGCAAGATCTAAGAAAGATGAACAAGAAAAGGTGATCTTTGAGACCTTTCGAAAAGTAGAGGTGAACATCCCCCTTCTTGATGCCATCAAGCAATTCTTGCTATGCCAAATTTCTCAAGGAGCTATGCACTAAAAAATGGAAGTTAAGGAGAGATGAAAAAGTGAGTGTGGGGAAGAATGTTCAGGCAGTTCTTCAAAGGAAGCTCCCTACAAAGTGCAAAGACCCTAGGATCTTCACCATTCCATGTATAATTAGTAATACCAGGTTTGAAAAGTGCATGTTAGATTTAGGAGCATAAATAAATGTTATGCCACATTCCATTTATGTTTCTTTAAATATAGGCCCTTTAGAAGAAACTAGTGTTGTTATCTAATTAGTAGATAGATCAAATGCATACCCTAAAGGAGTTGTGGATGATGTTTTGATACATGAAAATGAATTAGTTTTGCTGGTGAATTTTTATATTCTTGAGATGGAGGATGATAGGTCCCTACACTCTACACCCATCCTCTTAAGGAAACCATTCCTAAAACAACTCGGACTAAAATTGATGTTCATGATGGCATATTATCTATGGAATTTGATGGTGAAGTTGTTATATTTAATATCTTTGAAGCTATGAGATATCCTACTGATGTCCATTCCATTTTTGTAATTGATATTATTGATGTTTTAGCATAACAAATGTTTGAATTGACTACAATAACGAATTGGAGGGTATTTTGAAAAATAATACCTACATGGGAGACTTTAAAGATATAAAAATAGATGTTCAAGTATTGGAGAATGTATAAGAAGCTATGGAATGATTAAACTTATTGCCCATACATACAAGATATGATATTTCTTATATTACTTTGCCAGTGACTAATGAGAGGCTTTTACCTTTCGTGGTATAGACACCTATCTTAAAGCTCAAACCACTCATGGAATATCTCAAATATATGTATTTGGGTGAGAAAGAAATGCCTCCAGTTATCATTGCTAAAGGTCTCATCGATACACAAGAGGATAAGCTTGCTAGGGTGCTCCATAAGTACAAGATGGCTATTGGATGGACCATTGTTGATATTAAAGATATTAGTCTGTCTATGTACAAGCACTGGATCTTACTTTAAGAGGGATTCAAACCCACGAGAGAGGCCAAAGATGGTTGAATCCACCTATGATGGAAGTTGTGAAAAAAGAAATATTGAAACTCCTTGATGTTGGGGTCATCTACCCTATTTCTAATAGCAAGTGGGTAAGTCTAGTCCAAGTGGTTATAAAGAAATCCGGTATCACAGTGGTACAAAATGATTGCTAAGAGTTAGTGCCGCAAAGAGTTCAAATAGGATGGCAAGTTTGCATTAATTATAAGAAGCTTAATTCTTCTACTCACAAGTGTCACCTTCCTTTACCTTTCATTAATCAAATGCTTGAATGATTATCCGATCAATCTTATTATTGTTTTCTTGATTGCAACTCAAGTTACAATCAAATTGTTATTACCTCGGAGGACCAAGAGAAGATGACTTTTACATACCTATTTAGTGCATTTTCCTACTGATGTATGACATTTGGACTTTGTAATGGACCAGCTACATCTCAAAGGTGTATGGTGAGCATTTGCTCTCAGTACATTTAAAACATCGTAGAGGTATTCATTGATGATTTTAGTATTTATGGTGATTTATTTGATAAATGCTTAGATAACCTTATACACTTGTTTTTCAAAGATATATTGAAACCAACCTTGTGCTTAATTGGGAAAAATGCCATTTTATGGTTAATCAAGGGATAGTATTGGGGCATTTTATTTCTACTAGAGGATTGAGGTTGATAAATCTAAAATTGATCTTGTGCGTCCTTTACCTCCACCCACTAGTGTTAGGGAGATTCGCTCCTTTATTGGACATCCAGGTTTTGATCGCAAGTTTATTAAAGATTTTTCCAAAAGATTGTTTCAAAAGAATATAGCTTTTGAGTTTGATGACCAATGCATAACAACTTTTAACAAGCTCAAAGAACTCCTCACATCTGCCCCTATTATCCACCACCAAATTAGGAACGTCCTTTCGAACTTATGTGCGATGCAAGTGACTATGCAATGGGTACCGTATTAAGGCAACGAGTAGGGTGGACTCCTCATGTCATTTACTATACTTCCCGCATCTTAAATGATACTCAACTCAACTATTCCACCACTGAAAATGAACTTTTGGCAGTTATTTTTACTTTGGAAAAATTTCATTCTTATTTGATTAGTGCAAAAGTAATTATTTATTCTAATCATGCAGCTCTTAGATACTTGCTCATCAAGAAGGATGCTAAGTCCTGACTCATTTGATGGATCCCTCTCTTATAAGAATTTAATTTGGAAATCAAGGATAAGAAGGGGTCTAAGAAATTGGTTGCAAACCACCTTAGTCGGTTAGTGTATGAGGAAGATGCATTACCATTAAATGAGGCTTTCCCAAATGAGCAACTTCTCACAATGAATGTGGCAGCCCCTTGGTACGCTGACATCATCAATTACCTAGTCACTAAGAGGTTGTTGGATGAGTTGGCTAAGGCACAAAAACAGAAGATCAAGAGTGATACTAAACACTACATTTGGGATGATCCATACCTTTGGAAGCATTGCTTTGTTCAAGTGGTAAGAAAGTGTGTACTTGAAAGTGATTTTATTCCCATTTTAAAGTTTTGTCATTCCCTTGCGTGTGGTGGACATTTTGGACCAAAACAGACTAACTCAAAGTGCTTGAAAGTTGTTTCTATTGGCCCTCACTATTCAAGGACTCCTATCTCTATTGCAAATCTTGTGATCGGTGTCAAAGGACAGGTAACTTAAAACCTAGAAATCAAATACCATAAACTCCTATACTTTGTTGTGGAGATTTTTAATGTTTGGGGCATCAATTTCATGGGACCATTTTTATTTCTTTTGATCATCTTTATACTTTTGTTGTTGATTATATCTCAAAGTGAGTAGAAGCCAAAGCCACTTGGACTAATGATTCAAAAGTTATTGTAGATTTTGTCAAGTCTCATATTTTTGAAAGATTTGGAACGTCACGGGCCATGTTTAGCGATAGAGACACCCACTTTTGCAATAGATCGATGGAAGCTCTTTTAAAAAAGTATAACATCACAAATTGAGTTTTCGCATTGTATCATCTACAAACAAGTGGGCAAGCGGAGGTGTCCAATAGGGAGGTCATGTCTATCCTTCAGAAAAAGGTTAAAGTGAATAGAAAGATTGGAGCATTCAACTTGATGATACCTTGTGGACATATCAAATTGCTTACAAATCTCCCATTGTCATGTCCCCATATCGGTTAATCTTTGGAAAACCTTGTCACCTCCCCATGGAGTTAGAACATAAAGCATATGGGCAATGAAACCATGTGATATGGAGATGGATGCAGCAGGGGAGCAAAGGAAGTTACAACTCCAAGAGCTTGAGAAATTTTCGATGATGCCTATGAGAGCTCCTGGATCTACAAAGAAAACTAAGGTATTTCATGACAAGATGATTTCTAGAAAGCATTTTATCATTGGTCAAAAAGTTCTTTTATTTCATTCACAACTTAAATTATTTTGGGTAAATTGTGTTCTCATTAGATGGTCCTTTTATTATTTCTAATATCTTTCCTCATGGTGCAGTTGAGGTAAAAAGTTTGAAAACGGGCAAAATGTTCAAGGTAAATGATCATAAGTTGGAGCCTTACTATGAGAGCTTTCAAACGGAGAATGTGGAAGATGCTCCCATCTATGAGTCTGCTTATGTGAAGAAGTGATAAAGAAGGCAATATTGAGCTGAGGCGTTAAATCAATGCTTGTTGGAGGAAACCCAATGGATGAAAAGAAGACTATGGGAGCCCACAATCACAGAATTGCTTTCTCTAACTCTTATTCTCTTTTCTTCTTATCTATTTAATTTTCTTTAATTTTTCTATTTTGATTGTTCGGATCGAAGATGCGTACTGACAATAAGGTAGTTAGTATTTTTTTATTTTTTTCTTGCAAGAGCATGTGATGGTCACTTTTTAGTAAAAAAATCATTGCAAAGATCTTGTAGTATGGATTTTATTGGCCATTCTTTTCAAAGACACTTGTACTTTGTGCAAAAATTGTGAAAATTATCAAAAGTTAGGATCTTTTTTTAACTGGTGGATAACGGTACTCCTTAGCTATTGAAGTTGGACTTATTAGTTTACCAAATAACGAAAATCTCTGTACAAAATTTTTATCTTTTCTCATTCTTTTTCCTTATTCTTTTCGAAATGGATAAGTTCTTCTATCTCTCAAGAAGAAATTTCCTTTTCTTTCTAAAAATATAATTTTAAAAATCTACCAAACCAGAATTGAAATATTAAGGATGCTTATGCACAGGGCATCCCAAAGAACTACGATGAATAATTGAAGCAAAGGTAAGAGTAGCGGGTGAGTTTTCAAACTTGCTTATGAGATACTTGTCTAGTTTAGGTAAAAGCTCATATGAAAAAAAATGAAGGGTAAAAAAATGCAAGTTTGTTACAGATGTGCTCCATAGACTTACAACACATAGTGTCATTCCTTATGAATGGTTTCTAAAAATTGAGAAGATAAAATTCAATTCATTAAGGATGGACTGAGTAATGGGTCTCTAAATGAAATTTTATTGACTCTTGAGATGCATCCTTATGGATTCAAGCATCGCGCAATACTTGATTTATGAAATCACTTCTAGGATGAATATGAGCGTTATAGTCTTGGAAATCTAATATTAAAATACCCTATTTGCCAATTTATAAGAAAACTATATCCTCAACCCATAGAGAGGGTTTAAGCCGTTAATGGATATAAAATCAGAGAAAGATGTGAGCTACAGTCACAACTACATGTATATTCATGTGTAAGTAGCTAATTTTCAAATTTTACGTCATTATTTTCAATCTTTCTGATAAAAGAAAAAAATGTGCAATAAATGCATTCCCTATTCACACCTCAATAAATAGCACCGTATTTACTCTATTTTTACACAACTCACTTTCAAAAACAAAGAGAGAGAAAAAAATGGAAGGGTATTCCACTCGCAAGTTCAACTGTATTTGTGTCCTTTGTGGAGCCAATCCAGGAAAAATTGATGATTTTATAGAGGTAGCTAATTACCTTGGCAGAACTCTAGCAAAAAAAAAATCATTTAGTGTATGGGCGAGGCAGTCTGGGGTTAATAAGGAGCATTGCTACTTCTGCTTATGTAGAAGGAGTTAAAGTCTTAGAAGTTATCCCAAAACATTTAACAGTACAGAATATCACAGGTATGATCATCGGAGATGAGCTAAAAGTATCGCATATTCAGGACAAAATGCCCAACATATTAAATAATGCAGATGCATTCATCCCCCTACCTGGTAGTTTTGGTATATTGGAGGAGTTATTCCAAGTTGTCTCATGGGCTCAACTCAACATTCACCATAAACATGTAGGCATTCTTAATATTATTGGTTTCTTTAATGGTTTGCTATCTTATGTAGATCATGAAAGTGATGAGTCCTCATTTCTGCACCAACACCTGACCAAGTAATTGATCAACTTCTAGCATATATGTCTTGGCTCATGTGGATTGGTCCCAACAGGGACTGTGGTCGAAAATACAAAATGAATTTGACTCTCAGCCTGTGAAATTTATCCTTAATGGTTTTAACTAATAGATTGTATATTGTGTTGTTTCAACTTTATTTTTCCTTAAGTTACATTTCAGGTGATAATACCTTTTAAACTCTACTTTTCTATATATTTTCGACATTGGAAAAAATTTCTCAATTATGTTGAGGGATGTGATAGTTGATATCATGTCTGGTATAATCAATATGTGCTTTCCTAGTTACTTTTCTTTTAAAAAAATCAAGCAAATTTTCTTTTGGGTCCATTAAGACCACGAAAAATGGTAGTAGAGTAAAGAGTAACTTTAATACTCTTGAGATGTACCCCCATTTTTATTTTTATTTTTATTGCATAACATGGCATGTTTGTGAAGTTTTTAACTAAAAATAACTTCAATGGTTAAAATTGAGCATGAATAATATGGTTGTAATTGATAATGGGTGTTGTTTTGGACCTTGATGTTATTTTTTGGTTGATATATTTTTGTGATAATTATACTCAAATCTTTTTGCACATATAGTTATGTTATTCGGGGTGGAGACAAGCATGTTAAAATATGTAGTTCTTATTCTCGCTTTAATCATCACTTGAGTTTTCAAAATGTAGGGGTAAAGTGTTAGAACTTTTCATTTTTGTCTATCGAGGCAAACGATTGATTGAGCACCACGTGAAAAATGATTAAGGGGCTAGGCTTTCTAGCACCATGGTTAAATCAGTTTGTTCCCCATGTGATGTTTCTCGAAAAAATCCCCCATAGTAAGCCACTTTGAGTCTTTCAATGAATAAGCCTTTTTTGTGGTAACCATATCTTCTTACCTAGCCTAAATACAATATTATCCTACCCTTGTTCTAAATATAATTTGGAGCTTAAGAGACATTCCATCGACAAAGTAGCTTGCAAATGAAACCTGGGTTGGAATAGAAGATATGTGTCGGGGGAGTTTAGAAAAAAAAAGTTGTAAAGTGTTGCATAAAAATATTATGAGTTCAACTAAAAATGGGATGTTGCAAAGTCAATAGGAATGATGAATAGGGGTCCAACTCAATGACAATAGGCCCCAATATTGAAATTCATGGAGTATGAGAATTTTTCATTAATGAACTCTATGTCTCTAACCCCATGAAGTTTTTAGAGCATTTGTTGTATCACTACCCTTTGTTGCATCTTCTTATGTATCCTTTCATAAGAAGCCACATCACTACCCTTTATCCCCATTACAACCTTTGTTGAAAACCTTTTGGATTCATGTGGAGCCTTCCCGTGTAGTGAAGATTTGTACCAAATGACGAGTCTATGATGTTTATCTCTTTCATTAGTGATCGGGTGATGGTTTTTGTGAGGTTCTATAGGAATTCACTTGTTTGAAGCATGAATGGTTTTATCACTATTGACATTAGCTATTCACACGCATATTTGAGTATGATTATTATGGAAATATATTGGTTTTTGAGTGACTAAAGGTTAGATTCAACACTTTTTGATTTTATTTTCATATTACTTTTTTGCTTCCTCAAATTAATGGTTATAAGTTACTTACCATAGATGTTTGTGGGTATTCCTGCTAGAAGCCATCACGAGACTATAACTCTTCCTTTATAGGCCACCTAGCGATTTAAAGGCTTGTTGCATATGCTAAATGCAATCATGATTTTCTACGAAAGTGGATTATTTTAGGTTTGCTCGAGAACGAGCAAGGGTTAAGTGTAGGGGAATTTGATAGGTGCATATTTCTATATATTTTTATATCAATTCCTTTACATTTTTCTAACTTTATTTTTATTAATGTTATATTTTTATTAATGTTTTGTGTTTTATAGGAATTTGAGAATTTAAGGATAACAAAATATCAAAAGAAGCAAAAATAAAACCAAATAAGACAACACGGTTTATGAGCAAATTGGGAGATAATATTTTATTAGATCAAAGAAGCATCATAATTAGAAGAAAATTGTCATTTTTTCCTAAGTCCATCATGTGTAGATCAAAATATATGTAAGAAATCACTTGCACTTTGCAAGTGATTGTTGGGGGTGCATTAAATTCAAAATCAACATATTTCCAAACTTGCGCGGTTTTCATATTTTAGGCATAACTTTATGCTCAAAACCTATGGACCTGAATCTTACTTCATTGAAAACCAAGAAATAGAACTACAATTTTGCAGTTGGAAGCTTAGCCCAATTCAACTTTAATAAAAGCAAATAATTCGTTCAAGTGTTTGCATTGGAAGAGATCTATCTATGCTGGCACATCTCATTAAATCAGGCATAATTTTATCCCTAGTTGTTAGAATTAGGTGATTCAAGTTGGAAAATGAAATAAGCTACAACTTTCATGTTGACCAAATTTTCAAAATCAGCTGATTGCATGGAGAAAAATGTATAAAAATATTTAGATCTAAGACAGACGTGTGAATTTAGAGGAATTTGGATCAAATTTGGAGTGAATTTGTAGATGCTAAATTGGGCACCCTTCTACTATAAATAGAGCCTCTTAGATGTCATTCTACACACACAAAAAAAAGAA